>JANUWF010000245.1:0-43098 GCA_026120185.1 Voacanga thouarsii
TAAATATGAATAAAACTTAAGTGATGGGATTTGAACTTAAGACCTTAGAGATTAAATCAGAAAGCTCTAACCACTTAAGCACATTAACTCTTATTCTTATTTTTTCACTCAAATATTCTTCTTATCTAAACCTCAAGCCATCTTCCTATTTTGACCTCAAGTAAAATTACCTTTTTACCCAATAAGCATAAGTAAACCATTTAACCTATAAACCACAATTCTAAGGCATGCAAAATCATTCAAAAAGTATATTTGATGCATGATAGCATGATATGCATCTCATCTCCCTTACTCTAGGGTTGGCTTTAAGTGGGGTTTCACATAGCATTACGAGTTTTGTGATGTTCCAATTAGATATTTATTATTGATATCTGTTTGCTCTGAAGGGTCTTATTACTTTGATCCAAAATCCTAATAGGCGTCTCTGCATAACTTAAGTCGGGTTGCAGAATCAACGGCTCATCATTTAATGTGTGCTTCGGGTCAGGACTATATTTCTTCCTTTGAAACACGTGAAACATATCTTGTATTCCTAACTGTCTAACAGGTCAAATCTACAAGCAATAGACCTAATCTTTGCTATAGTAAAAAACAGACGTAAATAACTCGAACTTAACTTTCCCCCTTTTAGATGATTCAGGATTCCCTTACTAGGAGTCAACTTCAAGAATGTTTTATCATCAACTTTGAAATTTTCCAGTTCCTTTGTCAACAGTAGGGTAAAATCAACCTACCCTAGATCTAACATGCTCACTGAACACTGGTAGCTAAGTTACAAAGTTGATAGAGAAATCGAACAGAATATTGGAGGATTTTGCAACGTCAAGGGAAGAATAGTGATCAAGATGACATTTTAGAGTGAGAAAGGAAAATATTAACATAATTGATTATCAAAAAGCTATTACAGTTGTAGAAAACTTGACACTTCTACTAATTAGAAAATGATGTGCATTTATAATTAGTAGAAGATATTAAGCCAAAGAATGAGCACATAGCATCACTAGGATTTTGGGGAATATGAAGAACTATTTTAGGAAATATACTAATTAAGACATATTGAATCCAAAGAATGAAGATAATCTTGAAGTGGTCAAATAAGGTCTTAATATAGCTAGAAATATGTAGTGAATATGAATGTGATACAGGAGAAATTAGGTATAATATTGAGAAGTTTAGTGCGAAGTAATTGCGAACCATAAGTGAAGTTCCTAAGGCCGCCTCAAGTAACTAGGCCATGGAAGGAAATATAGTGGCTTCCTATCCTTCATTCGATGCATCCCTTCATGACATTTTAAATTCTTCTTCCAGCAGAGTAAACTTAGTTATAGGTCGGGACCTTCTCTTGGACTCTTAGAGGGTCTTTTCACACTTCTCATCTTACTAGTTGCGATGTGTCTTCCAAAGTAGTCGAGTTAGAGTTAAAGCAAGGATTGGGGAATTTCCCCAATAAAACAACAGTAACCTCTTGCTAATACCATTAAATAGACTCAGGTAATCTCAAGTGACAAAACACTACACCTTGTCGAATTTATCTTATTCTTATATGGAGTTACTATATGTCTCGAAAGTAAAACTACATTCAACCAAAATTCACACCTACCCAACTAGTTAAGAGTTTTTGCCCCTCATCGTTACTAAAGCCAATTTCAATTGTTCCAAGCCTATCACTATTTTCACTACATATTCTTCCCCAGGCAGATATAATGTGGTCATCTTTATATAATGTGGTCATCTTTATTAGAATCATAGTAAAGAAGCCTTTAACCTACTCAATTATCATTCCACACTCATGGTTCAAGTACATATTGACCATTTTAGCCAAACAAAAATTCTTCGTACTTCTTCTACAATAACTTAAAATTTATCGCTCCTGATATTAAGAACCATATTTCCTTAGCCTCAATTTCTTTCCCCTTAATTCCATCTAAACGATCAATGGAAATATATTATTCTATCTCCATAATTAACTTAAACTCCTTATTTTAACCATGATCCCATGCCTAATATATTATCTTAATCCTCAAGAAATGTGCAAATTAAGTTTCTTAGCAGTTTACTTCCCAACCACAATTTCACTTCTCGGATACAACCTGTAAATTCCCTCTCCATGCACAGAGAAGTGTGTCCAATAATTTATAAGCCAATTCACGAGTATCACAATTCGAGTGATTGATACACTCATACACAAATGCATAGAGCTAAGATCAAAGAGCCTATTCCTTTCACAAATCAAAATAAATAGCTTACCTCACTGTATCTAATCCTAAGTCCTCTCCGCTTGTAGCAAATACTTGGCCTTCACTTGCAGTCTCGTCTTATTTCCACCCACTAACTCTATTAGTGACTTGGTAGTTGTATCCATGGTGGCAGCATATTTGTTTAGGATGTCAAAGTCCTCCTCAGTTTGGCAAGGTTCTTAATCCTTTCGTAGGTCCCTTGGGTGCCGCCTTCTATTCTTGTTCATACCCTTCTCACAAGTCAACGTAGCATGTTGCATTTGTCAGGAATTCGGTGGCGATAACTCATTATCATGAACAACACTGCCACAGATCGCGGTTCTATATCTTGGTGCCATATTCAGTTATCAATCACCCATTATGATAATTCAATATGGAAAAAAGATCATGCTCATGCGAATGTAAAGTTAATATAATGACATCTTCAAGTTTTGCCATAGCGAATGTATGCCCTGAGAAGTCTCTAAAAATTAAACACCAATCCTTATCCACCAGACTATAATAACTCTTGTTCTCTTTTCATCATAATTTCCCCTTTCCCTTAGTTCTAAAGTTACCTAATTCTTTTCTCATGAACCAAAAATAAAAATTTTCCTAGTTCCAAATAAAATTCTAATACTGTAGTGGCACATATAAATGATTTTAGAAACTATAGAATTTATTTCATAAAACATACCCACATGCATTATGCCATGAAATGCAATCCATTCCCCTTACTTTTAAGGGGGAGGGGGGGTATCAAGTGGGGTTTTACAATTACAATTGTGCGGAGAAAATTTTTATTGATACGAAGGATCTTGGGAAAAGGATTGATACAGTAGGGTTTTTTAGTTAAATATTTCGGCCAAGATCTAGGAGCTACTTACTATTCCGCTGTAATGGGTGGACTAGTGGCAGTAAGCTTAGGTTAGAAGGAACTTTCTTAGGTGGATTGCTCGAACTTAGTGCCTCTTAATTGGTGACAAACACTATAATGAGGGCTCATCGTATACATATTTTCTAGTATTTTTGTTTTTTAATTGTGATAAGTTCTTGTTTAAATCACCACTCACCACACACTTTTCATCTTCATTTTGTAAAAAATAAAGTAAATACCAATTGGAGATAATAAAGATGAAAAGGAAGAAAAATAGAGCAAACATTGAAAAGAGTTGAAGACACCATGGAATAACCTGGTGACCTAGTGAAGTTGAACTTCCACAGGTCACCTAGTTAGTTGTATCTTGCAATTTTTCTAGAAGTAGGGCAGCCTAGGGAAGTTAGACTTTCCTAGGCCACGTGGATCAAGCCAAAAAACACACCTAGGTTAGCTACTTGGTGGCCTTAGGGAAGTTGAACTTCCCTAAGCAGCCTGGTCTATAGAAAACTAGGCGGCCTAGGAAAGTTCGCCTACTTACATAGTGATGAGACTCCATTTCATCATGGAGGATAAGGACTGATGACAAGAGAGAGGACCAAGAAGCTTCAAGGTAATTTTCAATTGATCATCAAACCATGCTTGAGGATGAAGGAGAATTGAAAGGTTGAGGAAGCTAGCCAAGAGTTCGTGTTGATGGCCATCCGCGAAGGACCCCAACAAGAACTCAAAGCGGCAGCGAAAGGGGACAAAATTTGACAAGGGAGGCTTTCCAGAGGACAGCTGGCGCCGGCTCCATGCAGCCAAACTGGTACCGGCTCCATTCTATCTAGCAACACCTCAAATCACAACATGAATCGAGCAAAGACAGATCCAAACTGACACTGGCTGTGAAGTCCAAACTGGCGCCAACTTCCCCCTGGGCAACCGATGTCTGCTCTGCATTTTTAATACTTTTCTCCGATTTCTTTCACTTTTAATTGCTTGTAAAGACTTTTTATGACCAAAAACTATAATTAAACCACAGGGATTACTTAGCTAGGGTTAAGATAGTATAAATAGCACCTTTAGTGATTTGACAACACAATTCACTTCACTTTAATTCAAATTTGAGAGAGAATCTTGAGAGACCCTAGCCTCCTTATTCATCTTGTTCAAGACGAAGCTTAAGGGTTAGTCCTCCTTTTGTAAGAGTCTATAAAATTTTTGGATAATCCAATGTTGTTTTCTTTAAATGGGTCATAGTTGCTTTGTTCTTCTAAGGTTTGTTTGAAATTCAATATTTGGGTGCTTATTTTCTCTATTCTATTTATTCTTGCTTGCCTTTGTTGCTTCAAGGATATTAAGGTGAGATTATAATAGAACTTTCTACTTATCTTGAGGGTCTTTGAGGCTTTGTTCTTCAAGGGTTTGAAAAAGTGTATGTAGTTATTTGGTTCTCTCTTTTTTGGTCACAAGAACCTCTGTTTTCGTTCCTTTGAGTTGAGCTGGACATAGCTAACAAAGATCACCCACAACACCAAGAAAAGTCACTAAGAATTTGTATCAAAGAATTTGACATATTTCTGCAATTTTTCTAATTTTTCTTGATTATACACTATATATACACTATTATAAGCCCTAAAAACACATTATTGGTTGGCTAATAACCAAGAGATCCCTTAGGGAGCTCAAAAGAATCACTAAGAAAGGAAGGATTTTGGGGAATCATGGAAAAGAAGGGGTTGTTGAAGCAAGTCCAAGGAAGAAGAAGTTCAAGATCTTATCCATGAGTGAAGTCCTTTCTTTTTCTTCGTATTAATAATGTTGATGTTTATATGATTTTAATTCTAGTTGAAGGATGAACCCTAACTTATTTTCTTATGTTGAGCCATTGTTAGGATGTATTAAATTTTTTCTTGTATTTGCCTACTTAGGCATTATTGTGTTGGATTAATTACTTGGGCTTGATTGATTTATTCAACTGATTAGTTCACTATTAATGATTTCAAGAGATGGGGTTAGGAGTTAAACACCAAATTAATTGGTTCAATATTTGTTTTCCTTTAATTAACTCAAGAGAGAGGTTGATTGGTTAGAACCCAGTAATCAATAAGTTTTTAATATCACCTAGAGATAGGGATATTGGGGATTCCGGGTACCTTTTGGGTGATGGGTGAATGTAATACTTCTTTGAGTTAGGTTGATTAAGTAAAGATACCAATTTATTGAGCCTTAGGAAAGGGATCTCAAAATTCGAGAGAGAGTGAGATTTATTCTTGAAAACTCATACCAGTGCTAGAGTTGAAATTTGATTAATGTAGTGATTTACTCTTTACTTAACAAGTTTTGGGGGGCTTTCTTCTTGTACATGGCCTTTCCCATATTCTTTCTTCTTTGTTTCTTTTGGCTAAACAATGAGATTAGAGCAAAGTAGTGGTAATTGCTAAGTTTTCGTGGATTTAATACTTGTCATTTCCAATATTATGCAATGGGTATACTTGCTCATATGTGTGGTTTTAGTGCTTAGCATTTTAATTTTAAAACACAATTTTTGTGGATTGTTCATACTATTTCCAATGCATATAAACCACCCATCAAGTTTTTTACTGTCGTTGTCGGGGATTAGTAATACCATAAAATGCTTGAGTCTTGTTGATTTAGTTATGTATATAATTGTAAATATTACTAATTCTTATATATATATATATATATATATATATATATATGTGCATGTGTGTGTATTTGTTTCTATATTTATCCATATACTAACCATCATTTGTATGTTGTTGTGTTGTTGTTTTCAATATTTGATGCGTATTTATTTGGGTATAAAAATCATATAAAAACTCGGCACATTCTCAATCAAGTTTACATTAAAACGTTAACACCAAATTACACATATGAGCAAGCATACTTATCATTAACATAGCATAGGGTTCAAACGAGTGTCGATCCTCAAGGAACAAGTATACATTAATCACTTTTCTTTCATTGTTTAACCGACTCCCTAAAATAAAAAAGAAATAAAAAGAAAAATAAAATAAAATAAAAGAAAATAAAATAAAATAAAATATATACATGTCAAGGATGGAAAAGTATGTAACTTAAACCATTGTTTAGACAAACATGATCTTAAAGAACCCAACCCTTAATAGCCAACATAATATGAAATTAATAAATTGAAACTATCATCAACTCCCTTGGTCCAGTAAGTTAATGGAGAGAACCAATCAACTAATCTCGTAATAAGCACAAGTAATTGAATACCAAGAAGAATAACCAATTAATCAAAAGATCAAACAACTCTAAAAATCATGAATATCTGGAACTATGTTGAACTACAATAAAACAATTAACATATCATTATTCAAGAAAAAGAAAACAAAGTAAAAGAAAGCACTTATAAACAAAGCCTCCTTCTCTTCATTTAAAGACCTTCTTGTACAACCCTCACTGAATTCAAGAATTCCTCCTTTGATTGAGTGATTTTCTACGATGATCAATGAATTCTCTCCTTTTTCTCTTGTGTTTTTCATCTATTTATAGGCTTAGGAAATGCCTAAACTCGTTGGTATAAGGTTCTTGGCCGAGTAGAAGTAGGAAAGTACTAAAATTTTGTAGATTACCAAAAATCGCGTGGAAAAATCAAAGCACTGCCATAACTTCAAGGCACAACCGGTACCGCCTAGGCTTCTAGAGCCGGCACCGATTGTGTTCTGTTTCTCCAATTGTTTGTCGATTTTCTTCTTGATCTCAGCACCATGTTGTCCAGAGTGCAGCCGGCGCCACCTTAGCTCTCATAGCCGGCGCCGGTTCCACTCTATTTTGCTATGTTTTGACAATTTTTCATTGCTTCGAAGTTCATGTAAATAGTGCATGGCTAGCACCGGTTCTAGTGCCCTAGCCGGCGCTGCCTCTCTCTGTTTTGCGACGTTTTTGCTTCGTTTTACTCCAAAAATCTGAAATAATGAATAAAATACCTTTCCAAGGGTAAAATCTCAAATATGAAGGAATATGGATAGTTAGTGAATAAAATGTATCATAAAAGAACCTCAAATAACTAGAAAAAGTGTGACTAATTTAGCCCTTATCAATTCCCCCACACTTAGCTCTTTGCTTATCCTTAAGCAAAGTATCAAAGATAAGTAGGAAAACACAAGGTTTCATCAAATCACTCAATCAATTTCAAAACAATATCTCTAATGCTTTCTTCATCCAAGAACATAAAACACATGCTACTACATCTTTCACAACAAATGCAAGACTTGTGTAAGTGATAAATGACTTAGTAGAACCATCTCAATACTTCACAATATTCTCAAACCATTGGAAAGAATTTAACTCAAAAAGAATATAGATTCCATAAGTTTATTTTTTTTACACTCTCTCCACTAATCCGAGATATATCATGATCCTACTTAGGTCAAGTAGGACTTTCAAGCTTGTAATGTAAAGCTAAAGGTTTGTAATGTAACTTATCAAACGAAGAACATAGGAGAATCAAATATCAAAGAACTAAGAGTTCACAAGAAAAGGATAAACAAAATGTATCAATAATTTCTAGCTCTTCTTGCTCTCCTATTCCAAAAATCAATCAAACTAGAACCTTATTCAACAATTACAGCTCAACTCAAGCAAATCCTGCATTTTTTCTCCTTTTTTTTTCTTCACACCTTTCCACTTCCTTCATCAATTCTTCTTCATTTTTCACAAGATCACTTAAATGTTCAGTAATAGTGTCAAAGATTTGATATGAACTCAACTTTTACAGCTCAATTACCATTCCTCTTGTGATCTTTCTTTTCTCTCTCTTTTTCAATTTCCTTTTCTTTCACTCCTCTTTTGTTTTTACTGCTGCTGTTCTTTTCTTTCTCACTTCTTCTCTTTCCATTCTTTCTAGCAGCTTTTGTTTTTCTTTTCTTGTTTTCAATCCCTCTTTTCTCTTTCTTTTCTTTTTCTTGCTTACACACTATTAATACATGACTAAAAATAATAAGTCACGATCTTTTTCAAGTATTCTTTCTCAACATGGTCCTACATATACTTTTATCAAGAGCATAAGGATTTGAAAAATTATTCAAACTCTCAGAAGTAGGCAATGGATAAAATATTGTGATGGATTTTAAAGAAAGAAATCAACAATTTAGGCTTAAAATAGGCACTAGGGATAATATAACAATAGGTAGGCTTGAAAAGCTCAAACTATCCTAAGAAGGCCTATTACTGTCATTCCTAAGTTAAATCATAACTGTCTTTCTTATTTTGCCTCAAGATGTATTCAAGTAAGTTATAGAATGCTCCATGAAGTTTAGTAGAAAAATATGTTTAAGAACAATGCAAAGCATTTGATCAAGAACTACTTCGTCCAAGTGCGTGCAAAAAGTCATGCATAAGCCATAAACGATCTAGAACATATGCTCTATAATCTATCACATGCACTAAAAATATAGCTTGAAATCTCAAAGAAAGTCTGAAAAATTCTGAAAAATTTTCACTCAAAATGTTTGCTCCTAAGAAGGCTAAAGTATATGTATAGAAGACTTGTCAATCAAATCACTCCCCCATACCTAAATTGGACATTCTCCTCAATGGCTAAATAAATATAACAAAGAATAAAACATGCCATGGGACCAGAAATATAAAGGAGAAGAGATGAGAAAAACAAACTTCCATTCATTGTGCATTGTGCTGTACAAGAGCTGAATGCTTGAAGAATGAGGCATTGGCAAAGTACATAAAAAGAAAAATATAAAAGAGCACACCAAAGCATAAAAACTAGAAAAGAAAATAAATCGAAGACAAAAGAAAGAAAATAGAATAGTACAGAAAAGAAAAAGATCAAAAACTACTAAAAAAAAAAAACAACATTAAAAGAGAAAGGAAAAATGAGTGATCTCGGAAATATGGACAAGCATCATCAGTCCTCTGCATCATCATCATCCTCATCAACATTAGCTGGTGTAGAAGTTCCTTTACCACCATGTGGCCCAGAAGAATGCTGCCTTAATTCGGCCAATTGCTGCTCCATATTAGCTTGTCGTCTCGCCATGTCATCCATAGTATCCTGCAAGCGTAGAGCACCTCCATTTGCTAGTCTAGTCATCCCAGCACGGTAGTCTCAAAGTCAGTTCGGGGTTGGGACTGAGAACTGCTAGCTCGTGCACGTGCCGGTGGTGGTGGGTGCTCCTCTTCCACTGTGGGTGGCCTTACCTAACCGGGATGTCGAACCTCGAAGAGAGTTAGCTATTTTTTCAAATCCGGGTTGTACTTGTACCCACTACTGGCCAACATTTGTTCTGTCACCATATCGTGCTCAGTGGTAGCCTCCATCAGTTCTCCCTCAAGACTAACACCAAAGTCCTTAAGAATTTTCATTATAACTAAGGGAAAAACGAAGGCTTTTGTAGAGAGATGGTGATGAACAACATCCCTAATAGATTGGATGATCAAAGGTGCAAGAAGGATAGGTAGTGTGTTCATTATCTGATGCAAAATATAAGTGTCAATAAGTAGGGTCTCATTGAAACCACTAACACGGGGTACAACATTGAACCCAAACACATAGACTAGAGCTCTAAATTTGGCAGCAAGATCGTTGTTGGAATAGAAACTATTAATTTGAAAGGCATTATGCTTATACAACCCTAGGGCGGCTCTAGTCCCGCTAGCATCCCAATTTGGGTTAGAAAGAATTTTTTGATTATTCACATCTATCCCTTGCCAAGAATCATCGTCAAAAATCTGGAGGAGATTAGCTAATTGATTTTGGGTGATGACAATGGGAATTCCTTTCACTCTCATTTCAATATGGAGAAGATGTTTATTGCCCTTGTCAACCATATTAGCATAAAATTCCTTGATGAGCACTTGACAATACTTCCCTTTCAGTTGTACTATCAAGCCCCATCCTAGCCTTCTAAACATCATTCCCAATTTGAGTGCACGATCTAGGGTGGGTAAGAAAGTACGCTCGACAATGATTTTATTGGATGCTCTCCTATTGTACCATTTCTCACAAAATGCATCTATAAACTTAGTAGGTCTAAGGAACAAAGGATCGATGGATGAAGGGGTTGAGAAAAAAGAAGCCCTCGTCCTTTTAGCAGACTGACCCCTTGCTCTAGACATGTTATCAAGTAAGGAGTAGGGGAAATAGGAAGAGAGAACAAGTGAGCTCAACGATGTCAAACGGGATGTGACTACCCTTTACAAATACACCATTCAAATCTCACTCAACCCTCAAACAATCTCACAATCCACACACCTAAACTCCTTCAATACATATCACACTCCAACCAATAATCAATTCAATCTCCTCAAATCAATTCAACACAACCTGCAACAATACATGTATAGTTCACTGTAAAGCATAAACGTGTTGAATATCCTCAATGTATGCAAGTAGACATGATCATGTTAATGAAGGTAACATCATGGCATTATGGGAAAACACAATGCAAGTTCCATATATAGCCTATAGTTAATTATCACAAATAGCCATAATTCCACCCTTAGCTATATGCATGAAGCCCCTAATGATCATATGCATGAATCAAGTATCAAAGAATCATTAACTCCTAATCTAGTCCAACTCATGAAGCTTAAGGAGTAATGCATAATTCAGAATAGCATACACAATCCCAATTTTCAGCTAACATTGTCCTTAAAATTAGAAAAAGTCATCTACACCATTGTAATTGTAGGAATTGAATAAAAATCATACTTTTGTGCTCTTGTATGCATGGGCAAGCAAAAGATGTAAGCTTTTTGCACAAATCTAAGCTCCTTGCTTGTGGATTGATTGTGATGTTGTTGTGAAAAATGGAAGAATTTGAGGATTGTGATCCATAGGATCAACAAAAGAGAGGTAGATAGATGTCATAGAAGTGTTTAGGAGGTAAAAAATCAAAATTTGGGAAGTGGAGGATGTGAAGCCGGCGTGGGTTAGAGAGAATTTGAGAGGGAAATTGGAGATTTTGAAGAAAAAGTGGCCAAAATGGCCCTTAAGAGTGCCTCACCCAACATGATCTGGCGCCGGCCCTAGCCCTAGCCCGCGCCAGCTTGGTTCTGTCCGGTTCTCCATTCTTTTTTATATACTTAATAAAAATACTAAACACACAGTAATGCTGAACAATGTATTCTAATTCATGAAAAATAATCAACCAAAACGACAAAAGTAAAAATTGTTTCAATCACAAAATGGAAAGTCCCAACTTGACGATCTTCTAGTAGTTTAGCTAACTAACCAATTTGGTTTTCCAAGTTGCGCATGGAGGCCTCTAGGTTCCATGTTGTCACATCGACCCATTGGAACTTAGTCTCCGTTGTACTTACCAATTGGCCAATCAACTCATCCAATGGTGGTTTTGAAGGTGCTGCAGTATTGGTCATGGGGTTTTGGTTCCTTTGATTGCCTCCAAAATTGAAAGAACCCAGCCTAGGTTGATTTCTATTGCTCCAAGAGAAATTAGGGTGATTTCTCCAACCTGGATTATAGGTAGAGCTATAAGGGTTGTTACCTGGTCGAACATTACCTGCAAAAGTCACTTGTTCCGAAGTGTCTTGGAGTGACCCCATATTTTGGCATTCTTGATTGGGGTGTCCCTCTCCATAGAAATCACAACTTACGTTTAAAAGCTGGCCTTGAGGTAGCACCATCTGTTCCATCTTTTGGGTTAAGGCGTCCACCTTAGCCTCTAATGTTGCCATAGCATCCATTTTGTGCACTCCTTGCACACGAGCTCTAGACCTTGCACTTCCCCAAGAATAGTTATTAGAAGCCAAATTTTCAATAAGTTCAAATACCTATTTTAGGGTCTTATGATTGATGGAACCCCCTCCAGAAGAGTCCACCACTTGTCGTGTTGCGAACGAGAGGCCATTCAAAAAAATAAGCATCTGCATTCCTAACTCAAATCCATGGTATGAGCATTTTCTTAGCATCTCCTTAAATCTCTCCCAACTTTCATATAAGGGCTCAGAATCTAATTGTTGGAAGGCAAATATCTTGTTCCTAAGTTTGGCTGTCATAGCTAGAGGAAAATATTTGGCCAGAAATTTTTCAGCTAGGGCATTCCAAGTAGTGATGGAACTTGTAGATAAAGACTTTAATCAAGATTTGGCTCTATCCCTCAAAGAAAAAGGAAAAATTTTTAACTTTATGGCATCCTCCAAAATACCATTCATCTTAAAAGTATCACAAATCTCAAAGAAACTAGCTAAATGAGCATTGGGATCCTCGTTCAAGTAGCCCATCAAATTGAACTATGTTTTGAACCATTTGGATAATGTTGGGCTTTATTTCAAAGCTATTTGCATCCACCCTAGGCCTAGTAATACTCGAGCCCGTGCTCGAGATTGCAGGTTTCACAAAGTCGTCCATCACCCTTCTATCATTCCCAGCACTGCTATTTTGAGCACCATCCATGTCGACGATCAAGTTCCTTTGGATTTTTCGGCGAATCTTTGACAATGTCATTTCGATTTCAAGGTCAAAATCAACTATCTCGCCTTCGGATTTTTGGGTCATGTACCAAGGATAATACCTAAGAAAATAAGAAGTAAGTTAGATAACAGAATTAATGATTAAAATAAAATTACAATATTACAAAGTTAGTTAATAGAACATAGTCAAAGTTAGTAGGTGATGTGTCCGGACTTGGGTGTAAAAATCATACAAAAACTAAGCACATTTCCAATCAAGTTTAAATTAAAACGTTCAACCCAAATCATACATATGAGCAAGTATACTCATCATTAATTGAGTATAGGGTTCAAACGAGTGTCGATCCTCAAGGAACAAGTAGACATTAATTACATTTCTTTCATTATTTAACTGACTCGATAAAGTGAAAAATAAATAAAAATAAAAATAAAATAAAATAAAAATATATACATGTCAAGGATGTATATTTATGTAACTCGAGCCATTGGTTAGACAAACATGATCTTGAAGTATCCAACATTTATCATAACTAATTATTCTCTTGGCATAATGGAGAATTAAAGTAGACTCACTTCTTTCCCAATCCATGAATCCCTATCTTCTAGGTAACTTAGTATCACATATTTTGTCTCAACCAGTCTTACCCAAAAGATGCATTAAACACAATTCTCTGATTAAGTCCCATTCTCAGGCAAACTTAACCCATGAAATTAATCAATTGAATCCATACTCTAGCAGATATCAATTAACCTTTAATTACTCTGTTCTTCACAATTAACCCCATTTTCAAGCAAGTTAAAAGACAACAAATATGAAATCAATCAATTGAACTACCATCAACCCTATTTTCAAGCAAGTTAACAAAAAGCCACAATTAATTAATCTTGTAATAGGAACGAGTAATTAAATATCAAAAATAACAATCAATTAATCAAAAGATCAAATAACTCTAAATATCATGAATATCTAAACCAATGTCAAATTACAATAAAATAATTAAAACATCATCGTCAAGAAAAAGAAACAAAGTAAAAGAAAGCACTCTTAGACAAGCCTCATTCTTCTTTCTTTGAAGACCTTCTTGTACAACCCTTCTTGAACTTGAAGAATTCCTCTTTTGATTGAGTAATTTTATATGATGATCAATGAATTCTCTCCCTTTTCCTTGTACTTTTCACCTATTTATAGGCTTAGGAAGTGCCTAAACTCGTAGGTACAAAGTTTTTGGTCGAGTAGAAGTTAGAAGATACTAAAACTCCTCAAATTATCAAAAATCGCGTAGAAAAAATCAAGCACCGCCTTGGCTTTAGGGCACAGCCGGCGCCTTCTTGGCTCTTGAAGCCAGCCCTAGTTGTGTTCTACTTCTCTACTCGTTCGTCGATTTTTCTCCGAATTTTGCACAATAAAGGCCAGAATGCAGTCGACGCCCGTTTCAGCTTCACAGTCGGTGCCACCTTGGTTCTGTTCTGCTCTATTCTACCAATTTTTCCATCTCTTTGAAGTTTGTTTCAACAGTACATGGCCGGCTCCAGTTCTAGGGCCCTAGCCGGCGCCGCCTCTCCTCTGTTTTGCTACATTTTTGTTTTGTTTTACCCTAAAAATTCGAAATAATGAACAAAATACCTTTCCAAGGATAAAATCTCACATATGAAGGAATATAAATAGTTATTGAATAAAATATATTACAAATAAACCTCAAATAACTAGAAAAAATATGACTAATTTAGCCCTTATCAGTAGGTTAGATTACAAGGGAATACACAAATACACAAAATACAAAAGATAGCACCTTTTGCGGAAAGAACAATTATATATAATTTACATATTTATGTATTTACATATTTACATGGTTAAATCAACAAAATCCAAGCTTTCATGATATTGTTCCCTGGCAACGGCGCCAAAAACTTGATGCATATTTATTTGGATATAGAAATCATATAAAAACTCAGCACATTCCCAATCAAATTTACATTAAAATGTTAACCTCAAATTACACATATGAGCAAGCGTACTCATCATTAACATAGCATAGGGTTCAAACGAGTGTCAATCCTCAAGGAACAAGTATACATTAATCACTTTTCTTTCATTGTTCAACCGACTCCCTAAAGCAAAAAATAAATAAAAATAAAAATAAAATAAAATATATACATGTTAAGGATGGAGAAGTATGTAACTCAAACCATTGTTTAGACAAACATGATCTTAAAGAACCCTACCATTATCATAACCAATTATTCTCTTAGCATCATGAAGGATTAAAATAGATTCATTTCGATGGTCAATCCATGAAATCATTATTTTTTAGATAAATTAGAATCACTTGGTCTCGTCTCAACTAATTCATCCAAAATATGCATTAAACACAATCCTTAATTAAATTCCCTTGGTCTCGGCAAATTTAAAACATGAAATCAATCAATGAACCCTTGGTCTCGGAAGACATCAATTAACTTTCAATTACTAGTTATAAGCAATCAACTCCCTTGGTCCAGTAAGTTAATAGCCAACAGAATATGAAATTAATAAATTGAAACTATCATCAACCCCCTTGGTCCAGTAAGTTAATGGAGAGAACCAACCAACTAATCTCGTAATAAGCACAAGTAATTGAATACCAAGAATAATAACCAATTAATCAAAAGATCAAACAAGTCTAAAAATCATGAATATCTGAAACAATGTTGAACAACAATTAACATATCATTGTTCAAGAAAAAGAAAACAAAGTAAAGAAAGCACTCATAGACAAGCCTTATTCTCTTCCTTTGAAGACCTTCTTGCACAACCCTCATTGAATTCAAGAATTCCTCCTTTGATTGAGTGATTTTCTATGATGATCAATGAATTCTCTCCTTTTTCTCTTGTGTTTTCCATCTATTTATAGGCTTAGAAAGTGCCTAAACTCGTTGGTGTAAGGTTCTTGGCCGAGTAGAAGTAGAAAAGTACTAAAATTCTGTAGATTACCAAAAACCGTGTAGAAAAATCAAAGCACCGCCTTAACTTCAGGGCACAGCCGGCGCCGCCTAGGCTTCTGGAGCCAGCGCCAGTTGTGTTCTGTTTCTCAAATTGTTTGTTGACTTTCTTCTTGATCTCAGCACTATGTTGTCCAAAATGCAGCCGGTACCACCTTGGCTCTTAGATCCGGCATCGGTTCCACTCTGTTTTGACAATTTTTTGTCATTTCGAAGTTCGTGTAAATAGTGCATGGCCGGCGCCAGTTCCAGTACCCTAGCCGGCGCCGCTTCTCTTTTGTTTTGCGACATTTTTGCTACGTTTTACTCCAAAAATCTAAAATAATAAACAAAATACCTTTTCCAGGATAAAATCTCAAATATAAAGGAATATGACTAGTTATTATATAAAATGTATCGCAAAAGAACCTCAAATAACTAGAAAAAGTGTGACTAATTTAGCCCCTATCAATATTGTTGTATGTTGTGTTGGGTAATTATATGTGTATTAGATTCTTTTGATTTAACCTTTTTTTTTTATTGTAATTAGCCTTGTTGTACATTATTATAGTTATTCTTTTGGGGAATTTTGTCTTTGTTGTTGTGTTTGTATTTTGAGGATGAAAATGTTGTTGTAGTCGGCTATTATTATTTTTGTTGAGGAGATCTTGTGTGGAGGTTGGAGATTCGTTTTTAGTAGTAGTGAATAAATTGAGGAGTTGGTTGATTGGTTTGTGGAGTTGGTGTTTTGTTTTTTGCAGACATTTGGTTATTGTTTGGGCGACCTTGTCTTATTGGGAGGTTATGATACTAATTGAGTGGGGGTTATAGTGGTGACAAACTTTTGAATTTATTTTCAATAAGACCACTAAATCCTTAACCCTCTCACTTTTCCTTGGACTTCATTGAGCTTATAGTGTGTTATTTGTTATATACCAATTCTTGTGCTTTGTATATTGGAGTTTTTATTGTGTATATGGGTTAGGTATTTATGAGAGTATATTAGCATGCATACACACACACACACACACACACACACACACACACACACACACACACACACACACACACACACACATATACATATATATATATATATATATATATATACACACACATATACATACATATATATATACATATATATATATATATATATTGATTTAGTGTATCTTTTGTAAAGATATTAGTTTTCAATTATTTTTTGACTTGGTTGTATTAGTAGTAACATAATTCTTGGTACTAATTTATATTTTGATATTATTTATATTAGCTAGTTTTTTGGCTCGTTCATAATATTTGCATATATATCTTAGTACATGATAGTTTGTATTATTATTAGTATTGCTACTAATTCACTTTTGGTAACAATTCCTTGTATCTTTTTTATGTATATTTGCCTTTGAACTATTTATTTGTTTATTCTTTTGTTTGTATTCCTTTTATTATTATCTCTTTAACTTTGTGATACTATTGTATTTTTCTTTATTTTTGTAGGATTGCTGATTTTCTTCTTGTGGACTTCCAGCATTTTTCTCTCCCTCCTATGGCATATTAATCTTCAAGATACTAGGGAAGTATTTATTTACTTCTTCTCCCTTTGTTATTTCTTTGTAGTCCCATTGAAAATGTTTATATTGTTTGATTTGTGGCCAATAAGGACATTGTCATATTTAAGTATGGGGGAGAGGTTGAATAATGCTTTCTTTAAAATTTTGTATTATTTATTTTTAATTTGCTTATTTTTGGGCTAAATTTCTTATTTTTTGCATTTTGGCTAACATGTTTTTGAATTTTTTCTCATTGTTAGGATAGTTTTCAAGGCTTGTTGGTATGTATGTTGATATGTGTTAGATTGGTGAAGACATTATTTATCTTTTTGGTTGGGATTGTACTTAAGACTTTTGTAGAAAAGTTATTTTTATGTATACTTAGATATTGGGCATGACATAGACTAAGTTTGGATAAGGGAGTTAATCTTGTTTATGTCTTTGAAAATATTTATGAAGTTGATTATTTGAGAATGGATAAAAACTTAGTGATGAAATATAGACTATGGGTCATAGGCTTATCTCTAGTTTCATGACTAATCTAAATTATTGGGCATGACATAGAGTAAGTTTAGATAAGGGAGTTAATCTTTTTTATGTCTTTGAAAATATTTATGAAGCTTGATTCTTTGAGAATGGATAAAAACTTAGTGATGAAATATAGAGTGTGGGTCATAGGCTTATCTCTAGTTTCGCGGCTAATCTTAATTATTTATTCATTAATTTAGTGTTGTATGTTGTATTACATAAATTTTCAATGATTTACTGTATTTTTCAATAAAAAAGGCAATTAGGAGCAAGAGGTATTGCTCAATACACCTACCTAAGTGAGGAGGAAAAAGGCTCTAGGAATGCAGAATGCATGTCCTATGACGAAAAACAACGTATGATGAAAAAGAAAAGAAAAAGCATGAAAAAGAAAAAGAAAGAAAAGAAAAAAAATTGCAAGGGATTAAAAATAGCAATTAAGTTAAAAATCACTATAAATGCATTCCCTTTGTGGAAAGAAAACTGATGAAAAATGAGAGGCTCCTACTTTGCCAACTCAAATTGAAATGTATTGTTGTATTATTGTATCAAAGTGTAAGCTTTTGTTATAGTGTGTTGTATCATTTCTAATGTATGTACTTGGGAAAAGCCATGAGATTTGAGCGAGTTGTTTGATTTTATCTCATATAAATCGCTTTGTTTGAATTCTTGATTAGAGATATTGAGTGAATCACATTTATTTGGCATAAGCTTGTTTAATTTCACTTTGAGGTTCTTTGTCGTGTCTAGCTTAATATAAGGAGTATACATGGGATTAACTTGGATAGATTCGTATTGAGATGAATTCTAAGATGGAGGAAGAAATATCTCTTTTTACCATTTTTGACCTTATTGCATATATGCTAAGTTATTCTTGATGACTCACCTAGAATGCTATGTAAAATATTTCATTGTTCCTGTGAATTAGTTATTCTTTGTTCTTGTAAAATAATGTATTGTTCTTAGTTCATACACTAGTTAAATGGTGAATAAATGTAGGTTGCTAGATTTGTATATTAGTCAATTCTTTTTTTTTTTTTTTTTTTTGCAAATAAATATGGTTTGCTTGAGGACAAGTAAAGGTTTAAGTGTGTGGGGGTATGTGATGAGGGCTTATCATACACATATATTCTAGTCTTTTTATGCTTTAATTATGATAAGTTCTTATTTAAATAACCACTCACCATATCCTTTTCATCTTGTTTTTGTATAAAATAAAGAAAATACCAATTGGAGATGATAAGGATGAAAAGGAAGAAAAATGGAGTAAAAATTGAAGAGAATTGAAGTCACAAAGGAATAACCTAGCGGCCTACACAGGTAGGCCAACTAGTTAGCTGTATCATGCAATTTTATTAGAAACAGGTGGTCCTAGGCCCCCTGGTACTGTTCCATATAAAAAATAATAGCATCCAGGGAAGTTAGACTTCCTTAGGCCCCTTAGATCAAGTAAAAAAGCATGCCTAGGCTAGGTACCGGCAGCCCAGGGAAGTTGAAATTCCCCAGGCTGCCTGGTCTCTGATAAACTAGGCGGCTAGGCCACCCACTTGCGTAGATTCGCTCATTTCTACAAATTTTTCGAATTTCCCGATTGTACACTATATATATATATACTATTATAAGCCCTAAAAACACATTCTTGGTTAGCTAGCAACCAAGAGATCCCTTAGGGAGCTCAAAAGATTCACCAAAAAAGGGAGGATCTTAGGAAATTATAGAGAAGAAAAAGGGATTGTTGAAGCAAATCTAAGGAAGAAGAAGTTCAGGATCTTGTCTATGAGTGAAGTCCCCCCCCCCCTCCCTCCCTTTTTTTTTTCATTGTATTACATTTTAACAATGTTGATATTTATATGATTTTAATTGTATTTGAGGGGTGAACCATAACTTATGTTCTTGTGTTAAGTTATTATTATAATTTATTAAATTCTTGTTCTTGAATTTAAATACTTCGGCATTATTGTGTTAGATTAATTGTTTGGGCTTGGTTGATTTATTTAATTAATTAGTTCACTTTTAATAATTTCAAGAGATGGGGTTAGGAGTTAAACACTAAATTAATTGGTTAAATATTTGTTTTCCTTTGATTAACTCAAGAGAGAGGTTAAAGGGTTAGAACTTGGTAGTCAATGGGTTTTCAATATTGCCTAGAGATAGGGGTATTAGGCCTTGTAGGTACCTTTTAGGTGATGAGTGAATATAATACTTCCTTAGGTTAAATTGATTAGGCAAATATACCAATTAATTGAGCATTAGAAAAAGAATCTCATAACTCGAGAGAGTGAGTGAGATTTATTCTTGAAAACTCATGCTGGTGCTCGAGTTGGGATTTGATGAACGTAGTGATTAACTTTTTAGTTGACATGTATTAGGGGGGGGGTATTTCTTCTTGTATATGGCCTTTCCTATATTCTTACTCCCTGATGATCCTTATGACTTTTCTAGTATGGATCTGAAGTATTCTCTAGAGTAGTAGTTTAGTTTGGTATAATTAGTTTTATTTACCTTACTTTTTTATTTATTTTGGCTGGACAATGAGATTAGAGTAAAGTAGTAGTAATTGCTAAATTCTCAAAGATACAATACTTGCTATTCCCTATATTATACGATGGGTATACTTACCCATATATGTGTGTGTTTTAGTGCTTAGTATTTTAATTTTAAAACTTGATTTTGTGGATTGTTCATACTATTTCCAATGCACGTAAACCACCCATCATACTGAAGGAATCGTGGAAAACTATCAAAGGAAAAATGCAGCGAAAAATTTTTAGTTTTTCGAGCCACATCTAGGAGAGAGTACTTACTTTTTCTTATTGCGCGTGGATTAACCAACGAGGGGCCAGGTTGCACTAGAACCTTTTGCTTTGGAAAGGGAGAAGGAGGCACCTGCTATTCAACTAGAACTCCCACTAATTTTCTACTCCTACGCATTAAGCGTCTCCAAGCTTTTTCTCTTTGTCTTCCGAAGTATGACTCTACCTTGCTCTAGGCGTTAGCTTGGTGAGAGCTCCTTAGATAAAATCACTCTACCAGAGAGAATGAAGAGAAAGAATGTGGAAGACAAAACCAGAGGAGGCGGCACACGCTAGAGAGAAGAGAACTAAAAAAGAACGTCGTTTTTTTTTCTTCTCTTCTTCTCCCTATATTCGGCCAGCCTAGGGCTTTCTTAAGTCCTAATGGCCGAAACACATGAAGCCCTAATGGGCTAGGTGTTGTACTCAAAAATCAATCCAAGACTGATCCAATCCTCTTAATTAGTTAATTATCTTTTATGAGCCTGATTAAATACCCAAGACTAATTAATTAATTTTAATTGGACTCTTAATATATGTCAACATATTTCAGCCCAATTAATTAATTTATTCAAGCTCAATTCTCTTAATTAATTAATTATTTTTTCTGGGCCTCATGAAAACCCAAGACTAATTAATTAATTCTAATTGGACTATTAGAATAAGTTTTATTTCTCTTCCAAACAATTGTCCATTAAGCCCAAATAGTGTTTAAACAACACCAAGGTAATTTGAGCTACTCCGAAAACCAAGTGACATATTATTCATGGCTATTAAAATGACCAAAATACCCTTACTATTAAATAGCTGCATTTTATCATTTTAAATATCTCCATTTATCACCATATAGAAATATTAACCCTACGAATAATATTGCTAAAGCAATATCTCCGACATACAGGTGAATTGATAGATATACCCCTCAATGTAATACCCATCAATGAGATAGGATAAATGAAGTAACGCCCATCTCAAAGACATTTACTATCCTTAAATCTCTAGTCCGATAATCCACGATTCACTCGAATGTACTTACTTATCATTGGAAGCTACCCAAAAGCACACATTCTAGAGTCATGTTCTCAAGGCTCTGGATCATTAGATTATCCTGGACAATCAAAAGAGGGTGATTTAACTTCACTAAGTGAAGTATAGAAACTATATTGCATGAGTCCATTTTAACTAACTAGAGTAATACACCTAACATACAAGGATATTGATCTCACAAAATAAATCTTACCCAACATATATCAAAGTATAAAACCCTAATTTCGCCAAACCACCAACTCACACTAAGGTATGGAGATATCCGTCCACGCTATAACAGTAATAGTTTGGCCTCTATAATTATAGTACTTTAAGAGAGACCACTACTACAGTTCCAATTCTACGTATTCAAAATATTCTTATGCCAATGATGTGAGTGAACTACTCACTGATTCAAGGTAAATCATTTCTCATTGGAAATCATGACATAATAGTCTTACCTTAATGAAATACCCAGTTCCATTAAACGACTAAGAATTCAATTTTACTTGTATGACAAGTACTCATGGTCTATACCTTACTATGAAGAATGACCATACACATAGACCATTACTTTATCATACTTAGACCTTTAAATGCGCAATAATATAATAAATAAAGTAAATTAAATAAATAAATATTTTATTGCAATATGTTTGCACAGAATACATAGTTTTTGAGGGCATACATTCCAACAATCTCTTACTCCCACTACAAAGACTAAGAAAGTCCACAAGTGCCTACCCCTAAGCTATCTAAGTATATGCGAAACACATTTTCTGCCAAAGACTTGGTAAAGGGATCTGCCAGATTGTTGACAGAGAAAATCTAATCGACCATAATCTCCCGTTTTTGGATAAACTCCCAGGTGAGGTGATACTTCCTTTCTATATGCTTGCCATTCCTTTGGTTTCAAGGTTTCTTACATTGTAACACCACTCTAGAGTTGTTACAATAAATGGTAATAGGCCTATCCATATGTGGTACTATTCCAAGTTCTATGAGAAACTTTCGGAGCCACACCGCTTCTTTAGAAGCTTCTGAAGTAACAACGTACTTAGCTTCTATGGTAGAATCAGCAATGCAAGATTGTTTGATACTTCTCTATGAAATTTCTCCTCCAGACAAAATGAAGACATATCCACTAGTGAATTTCTTTTCATCTTTATCTATTTGGAAGTTTAAGTCTGTGTAATCGATAGGAACCAAATCATCAGTACAATATATAAGCATATAATCTCTCGATTCCTTGTGGTATTTGAGTATATACTTTAGGGCTTAGCAGTGAGCTTCCCATGGGTTTGACTAATATCTATTAACTATGCTTACTGCAAAGCAGATATCCGACTTAGTATAAAGCATGACAAACATAAGACTCCCACAGCCGAAGCATAAGGGATCCTGCTAATTTTCTGCTTGTCTTCCTGTGTCTGAGGACACTACTTGGAAGATAAGGATAATCCTTGTCTAAAGGGTATAATAGCCCCTTTACATTAATCCATTCTATACTTGACCAATATCTTGTCAATGTAAATAGATTGGGATAAGCCTAACATTCTTTGCTTTCTATCCGTAAGAAGCTTAATGCCTAGAATATAACTAGCTTCTCCCAAGTCTTTCATGCTAAATTGACTAGATAGCCAAACATTAATGGATGACAAATGTCCTTACATTATTTTTAATAAGTAGAATGTCATCTACATAAAGTACCAAGAAAATCACTTTGCTATTGTCTGATTTTTCTATACATACATAGTTCATCCATGTTTTGAATGAAACCATAAGCTTTCATGGTTTTATCAAAACGTATGTTCCATGCTCGTGACGCTTGCTTAAGTCCATCGATGGACTTTTTAAACTTACAGATTATTTGTCTTGACTTCTAGCAACAAAACTTTCTGGCAGAGACATATAGATGTCTTCGCTAAGATAGCCATTTAAGAAGGCCGTCTTGACATCCATTTGCCATATCTTGTAGTCATAATAACATCCGATGGCTATGAGAATTCGGATAGACTTAAATATAGCTACTGGTAAAAGTGTTTCCTCATAATCGATCCCTTCTTTTTTAGTATAACCATTAGCAACCAACATTGCATTATAGGTTTCAACTTTTCTATCTGCACCTCTCTTCCTCTTGTATACCTATTTACACTTAATGTGTTTTATCCCATCATGTGCAGTGACAAGATCCCAGACCTGATTGAGTTACATGGACTTAATCTCATCATTCATGGCTAGCTACCATTTGTCTACATCAGTATCAACAATGGCCTCCTTGTATCTAGTGAGATCCTATTCCTGATGATCAGAGACTAGATCATAGATCTCTTCGATCTATCTTTCTGGAACTCTTGTGATTCTCCCACTACGACGAGGCTCAATTTGTATAGAAACATCTAGTAGTATTTCTCTTAGTTCCTAGATCGGGGTGTTAGAAGTACCTGAAGTTGAACCCGTGGTAGATGTAACTTGTTCATCCTTTAACTACCTAATAGTAGTACTAACAAGTACTTTATACTCTCGAGGATGATAGAAATATCCACCATTCATTCCTTTTGGATACCCAACGAAGTAGCATAACTCTGATCTTTGTTCTATCTTACTTCATTTTGTCAGCACATAAGCTAAAAAACCCCATATCTTGAGATGGTTCAGACTGGGCTTTCGTCTAGTCCACATCTTATAGGGTGTCTTAGGTACTGATTTAGAAGGCACCTAGTTCAAAATATATGCCATTGTTTCTAAGGCATACCCCAAAAAGAAATAGGAAGAAATGCATGATTAATTATACTTCTGACCATTTCTATCAAAGTTCTATTTCTTCTCTCAGCTACTCCATTCTACTAGGGAGTCTCCAGTGTGGTTTTTTGAGATACCATGATGTGATGTACCAAATAGTCCTTAAACTCACCGAGGAGGTACTCTCCACTACGATCCGATCTCAAAATCTTAACCTATTCAACGCTTTACTTCAGCCTTTAACTCCTTGAATTAATCAAAAGAGTCAGACTTGTACCTCATCAGATAAATGTAACCAAAATAAGTGTGATTATTTGTGAAAGTAATGTAGTATTCATAGCCTCCTCTAGCTGGTGTAGTCATTGGACCACATACATCCGTATGAACTAGTGCTAGTATTTCTATGGCTCTATCTGCCTTTTTGGTAAAGGAACTTTTGGTCATTTTATCTTTAAGGCAAGATTCACACCGAGGCCATTCTTCCAATCTCAATGTACCTAAAGGCCCAGTATGAATTAGCCTCTAAATCTGATTGGGATTTATATGTCCCAATCTTAGATGCTATAAATACGAGTCATTTGATATGACCTTTCTCTTTTTATTATCAGGTTTAGTTTGAATATTGTTTACTTGATTTTGAATAGGATGTATAAAAAAAAGATTCCCATACATGTTTCTTATACAAATTAAATTACCATATCTACTAATGAAAACACCAGCATGGAAAGAAACAAAATATCCTTGATTCATCAATTTGGAAACTGAAATTAAATTCTGTTTAAAACAAGAAATATATAAAATAACCTCAAGATCTCCTACCATTTCAGCCAATATTCTTGCTCCATTTCCTACTTGAAGTCCATGCTCACCCTTACTAAGTCTGCTTGTCCTTCTGAACCTCTACAAAGAGTTAAAGACATGGCCAGTAGCTCCAGAATCAACTATCCAGGAAGATGTTGATCCAACAATCAAAATAGACTCTAGTTATAGAGCAATACTTGAAGTAGACTTAGCTAAGAAGTCTGGACAATGTTTCTTCCAATGCCCATTCTTACCACACTTGAAGCATTTGCTTTTGGGCTTCCTGTTAGGCTTAGCCTGACTAGATATTTTGGGCTGGGCCTTTGCGTTACTTTGGAACTTTCTCTTCTTGAATTTCTTAGGTTTTTCCTTAATTCCAGAAGAAGAAGCAGAACGAGAGACCAAAACTTTTGACACGGACTTCATGATCTTCTGTGCCACATGGAGCTCTTTCATAAGCTTCGTGAGATTCATATCTAACTTGTTCATGTTGTAGTTCAACTTGAACTGAGAATATGAATCAGGCAGAGTTTCAAGAACCATGTCAATTTGGCTCTCAGGATCTATCATTGTGCTTAGGACCTCGGCCTCCTCGAAATAGGCAATCATCTTGAACAGATGCTCTCAAACCGATACCCCCTCAACCATCCTAGTATTCATGATTGCCTTAAGAGCTTCCTGCCTTGCGTCCCGGCTCTTATCAACAAACATGATACGCATTGATAAATCCATATCGTATGTAGTGGCCATGTGCACATGCTTAGATTGAAGCACACTAGACATGGAAGCTAACATGTAGCACTTAGCCATCTTATCGGCTTTCTTCTATGCCTTTTCGACCTCTCGCTCTTGATAAGTGGATTCTTCCCCAATCTTAGGATAGGGCTCTGTAAGAACATACTTGTACTCCTCGACAGTGAGTACTATGTTTAGGTTCCTCTTCCAGTCCACATAATTTGCGCCTGTCAACTTATTCTCCCTGAGAATGATTGACAATGGACTGAAACCAACATTTCTGAAATATTGCAAAAAAACATTCATTTAGTTTGCCAAAAATAAAATGCATATTCTTTATATTATTTCTTTGATAATAAATAACTCTTAAAACCATTATCAATAATATAAATAGTTTAGCTCTTAGAAAAGCTAATAGAGCTTCGTATGAAGATTAATAACATCCTAAGTTAAGTGTATAACCATAATGAATCAAAACTTTCTAAAATAGGTAATAGTCTAGAAAAAGTTCCATTGATAGGTGTAGGATTTCTATCATGCATAATTAGATTAAGCGCAGCGGAAAACAACAAGAAATCCAAGCCATGGATCACGGGTTTGCAATAGAAACAAGAAAAATGAGAAGATTGTGTCTATTACCTTGTGAAGCAGGAATTCAAAAATTTCAGAAACAAGAACGTAGGCACGATCCAGATTATCCAAAACCGTTCACTGCAGCTCAACTAAAGTCCAAGAAAGAACTCCCTCTAATGATAATCCACAGAAGGTTGAATGCTCACAATCTCACAATTCTATGCTAGTAGAATTCTGGAGGCTATGGTTTTGATCAAGAAGAGAGACGGCTAGGTTTTGATCAAGAAGAGAGACGGCTAGGGTTTGATCAAGAGAGAGGCAGAGAAACGGTTTCTCTGTTATTGCGTGAATAGTCTGTCTCCAACCATAAGGAAACCGTTTCCTTATATTTATAGATTTATAATTACCATAAATTGCAACTTAGTCCTTCAACGTCCAATTGTCAACAAATTGGTCCTTGAAGTTTACTTAATTACAATTAGGTCCCATGAATTATAATAAACTTATAATTCACCTATAAATATATTTCTTTCTCTTAATTAATCCCACAATATTATCAAATAATATATTTGAGCATTCAAACCTTTATTGTGTGTGACCGATTAGGTTTCCTGGTCTTATTGGTAGCATAATATGAATTAATTCTAGCAATATTAGAATTAATAATCTTTAATAAAATAAAGGATTAAATTTATTAATTCTCTAATTAATAAATTCATAATTAGCATATCAAGAGCGACATCTAGCAATGACTCTTGACCACCCAAAAGTCCAGAAAGTCAAGTGGCTTGACATGAACCTTTCAATAGCAAATTATCAGTGCAATAAACTCCTTTCAACATGCAATATCTCATTCGGTCTAGAGCATGGAATTAGTGCCAACTCCCTCCAGAATATTATTAATTCTGGCCCGAATATTTTAGTACTTGTTCAAGAAATTCATTACTCGATATGTGTATCAATTGGA
The DNA here is from genome assembly GCA_026120185.1 of Voacanga thouarsii. Lineage (NCBI taxonomy): Eukaryota > Viridiplantae > Streptophyta > Magnoliopsida > Gentianales > Apocynaceae > Voacanga > Voacanga thouarsii. The sequence continues at coordinate 27,192 of JANUWF010000245.1, forward strand.
ACAATTTCCATCACATAGTCGCCTTGGCCAAGGACTTCATGAGTAATGATTTCTACAAGTGGCCTTGAGATATACTCTCCTACTATTAGGAGTGGTGAATCTTTTATTGATCCTCTCAACTACTTTCGTTTACTTTATGTTGTACCCAATATCCATCCCATAGGCGGTCCTAGATAAGACTCCAAAGATTAGAATCAAAGTACAACGCTCGATAAACAAAGTACCTTGGAGATATCAAGTCTAAGGATACTTACACACTTGCTATAATGAGATTCTATCACTGGCACTAAATAGTTATCCAAGTGATTATCTCGTAGCTAGGTCATTCAATGAACTTGTTTCAAAACAAGCATCCACACGTTAATCCTGAATATCCCAATACCCACGGATATGAGAACCACTGCTTGATCCAATCAAGAGATATAACATGTGCCAGTCTTGGCGTATTAATAATGTCCCATCTTATTAATACTATTACTGGGGATTATTTAAGTACAAACACTGCATAGTGTAGTAGGAATCTCACATCATGATCTCTATCATGATTTCCTTAACACTGTGTTGTACTAGGGATTTTATCTAACGGTTTGCACACATATTTAGATATAACAATCAAACTGAAAGATAAAGAATGCCTCTTATTAATTTAATATGCAATATACATGGTACAAGTGATTGCCTCTAGGGCACAACACTAATAATAGGATGGCCATTAATTCACACCACATACGGGCAATCTAATGCTAAAAACCTCCAACGTAGGTTGGTCGATCCTAACAAATACCCTATACTTTTAATTTTACTCTTCCATTCATTCTAGATACTTGTGGAAATCCATCCTCTAGGGGGTCATGCTCAGAATAATATAAGGAAATCCATTATCTCTAATGAGGGTTGTGATGAAAGCCATAGGGTCATTGGAACCCTTTTCCCACTTAATCTTTTATTGAAAACAGAGTTTTATGCCCAAGAACATTTTTTATAATCTTATGGTTTCATTAACTTTAGTAAAAACCTAAAATTCAATATTATTCTCTATGTCATGGATTAAATTCTTTGAGACAATAAACTATGAAATTATTTTACTATCCTAACTTAATAACCAAGTAAAACTTTTAATAAATAACCTTAAGTTCAACATTATTCTCTATGTCAAGGATTATACCCTTTAAGAGAAAAAACCATGAACTCTTTTATTTTTAAAATTTCTTAGATTAAAACGTTTTATCAAAAAACTGTCCTATCTATTGAGACTTTGGTCTCACAAGAACTTGCGCATTTGATCATAAAAATGAAATAAGCATGATAACAAAAGTAAACTTTTTTATGCTCAAACTATTCATTTATTCCTAAGTGACCAAACAATGGATTAAACGTCATGAATTAAAAAATTAATGATTTTGTTTAATCCTAAGGTGATTCCATCCTTTACTATTCATTTTATGCAAATTATTCATCCATATATAAATAAAACTATTGCAAACAATTAATCTTATACAATGGTTTCAAAACATGATTGCATCAAGGAAAAATTGAGGTATAGAACTTTAACAGTGCTCTCTTTTTTCTTGGACAATTTGCACATAACTACCTCTGGACAGAGTGGACTTGGCGCCAGGTCCATTGGGCTCACCTAGCGCCGGGTCCAAACTATTTCTCCAAAACTTCGGCTGGGTAGAATGGACCTGGCGTCTGGTCCGATCGGCCTCGTCGGGTCTGTTCTGGAGTTTGCCGATTTTCGGAAAAATTCAGCTTTTCAGCCATTTTTCGCCCCTAAAAAAATTCTAGCAATCACGTTCTTTAGTCCCCAAGATATATAGGTTAAAAGAATGTAATGAAATGCTAAACCAGGCATAAAAAATGTGCTTTTACAAGCGCCTATGCCTCTAACCATGAGGCATACATCAAATCCACTTAAAACTAGAAAAATAATGGGAAAACCATTAGAATACATGATACTATGCCTCTAACTGCGAGACATACATGAACTCTAGAAATCAATGTATGAGGGATCACATGAATTCACAAAAGATTCATTTTTTAATAGTAAAGGAACCACCTTTTTCCAATTTTGACTCTAATACATGCTCCTAGATGAAAACCAGGCTATGATACCACTTGATGGAATCGCGAAAAACTATCTAAGGAAAAATGCAGCGGAAAATTTTTACTTTTTCGAGCCACATCTAGGAGAGAGTATTTATTTTTTTCTTATTAGTCGTGGATTAACCAACAAGGGGCCAGGTTGCACTGGAACCTCTTGTGTTGGAAGGGGAGAAGAAGGTGCCTGCTGTTCAACTAGAACTCCTGCCAATCTTCTACACTTACGCATGAAGCGTCTCCAAGCTTCTTTTCTTTGTCTTCCAGTTATTGACTTTACCTTACTCTGGGTGTTAGCTTGGTGAGAGCTGCTTTCTTGGATAAAATCGCTCTACTTGAAAGAAGGAAGAAAAGAACATAGAAGGGAAAACAAAAGGAGGTGGCACACACCAGAGAGAAGAGAACTAAAAAAGAACGGCATTATTTTTTTCTTCTCTTCTTCTCCCTATATTCGGCCAGCCTAGGGCTTTCTCAAGGCCTAATGGCTGAAACACATGAAGCCCTAATGGGCTAGGTGCTGTGCTAAAAAACCAATCCAAGACAGACCCAATCCTCTTAATTAGTTAATTATCTTTTCTGGGCCTTATTAAATACCCAAGACTAATTAATTAATTTTAATTGGACTCTTAATATATGTCAAAATATATCAGCCAAATTAATTAATTTATTCTAACCCAATTCTCTTAATTAATTAATTATCTTTTCTAGGGCTCATTAAAACCCAAGACTAATTAATTAATTCTAATTGGACTATTAGAATAAATTTTATTTCTCTTCTAAATAATTATCCATTAAGCCTAGATTATGTTTAAACAATACTAAGGTAACTTGAGGTACGTTGGGGACCAAAAGACATATTATTCATGGCTACTAAACTGACCAAAATTTTTACTATTAAATAGCCGCATTTTATCATTTTAAATATCTCAATTTATCACCATATAGAAATATTGACCCCACGAATAATATTGCTAAATCAATGTCTCTGACCTACAGGTGAAATGATGAAAATACCCTTCTATGTAACACCATCAATGAGACAGGAAGAATGTACTAACACCCATCTCAAAGACATCTACCATCCTTAAACCTCTAGCTTGATAATCCATGGCTCACTCGAATGTATTTGTTTATCATTAGAAACTACCTAAAAACTCACATTCTAGAGTCACGTTCCCAGGGCCCTAGATCATTAGATTATCTTAGACAATCACAAGGGGGTGATTTAACTTCACTAAGTGAAGCATGGAAACTCTATTGCATGAGTCTATCTTCACTAACTAGAGTAATACACTCAATATATAAGGATATTGATCTCACAAAAGAAATCTCACCCAACATATATCAAAGTATAAAACCTTGGCTTCACCAAACCACCAACTCACACTCAAGTATGAAGGTATCCATCCATGTTGTACACTATAAAAAAATGGGGCAAATATGATAAACACTATTACAATGGCCATAAAACTGTTGTATTTGAAGAATTTATACGACGGTTATATAATCGACGTATTTGATAGACTTTATACGATGGTTTACTGAAATCTATCGTATTAGTTCACTAAATACGACAGCTTAACGAAACCGTTGTAGTAGATTCGAACTTATGCGACGATTTGTGTAAACCGTTGTATTAGGGTAAGATCTATTATGACGGTTCTTTTAAACCATTATAATTAGGTGGAATAATAGTATTTTAAATTTAAATTGTCACTTTTTCACAAATACTACGCTTTACACAAGTCGTATTTATTCTAGATAAAACGACGGTTTAGGCTGTCGTTTCTGTTCTAATTATAATAAAATCAATCAAAAGTAGTTTGAATATTTATCTAATTATTTTCAAATTTAGTCACAATACTTTTGGTAATGATTTTAACAAATGCAATAGTTGGATCGTTAATTTGATATCCTTATATTTGTAAATACACAAGGTTTCTTGCTTTTTTTTTATAAATATTATTGCAAAAATGTGATAAAGTAAAACGAATGACCTTTAAATTTGGGCACTAAACTTGTTTTAAATTTATAAATATATCTAATGGTTAGATCATTGGTTTTTCAAATAAATTTTTGTTTACATCTTAAGTTTTCGTATATTTGTATTAAAGAGCTTAAATTTAATTTTATTAATTATTCTATGGTATATATGTGTTTGTATATATATATATATATATATATATATATATATATATCTATGTGTGTGTGTGTGTGTGTGTGTGTGTGTTAATATGCAGTATAACATATCCTTATTAATTAGTGAATATTAGATTAATATGTCACATAACATAAAGAATTTTATTTACAAACTTACATATATATGTGTGTGCATATCTATGTACACATACACACTCATATATATATATATATATATATATATATTATAGTATTTTGTCTTAATTATTACATTCATTCATACATATACAATTTATGTACAATTATTATTGTAAAAGTTATGTAAATTTATTTGACACATAAAATAAAATTCATTTGTAAAATAATTGTTATTGTTAAATTCATGTTTTTAAAATTGTTTAAAAGTGTAACTATATACGACGGTTGAACAAAATTGTTGTATTTAGTGTATTTAATATGACGGTTAACAGCAAAACCGTCATATTTGGTTGACTTAATACGACAATTTGTAGTTATCTTTCGTATTTATACGATTTAATATTTCGTACTTTGATGTAATACGACGGTTTAATTATCGTATTTTTGCAAATTTAATACGACGGTTATTGTTAACCGTCGTATATGGTCTTTATTACTATATCATCTTCGAATTTAGCCTTCTTCTTCACTATTCTTCTTCTGCGGTGGCCTGCAATTTTTGTTAAAGAACCAAGGCGCTGGTCTTTCTTCTCCAATGGGGGGTCTTTCTTCTCCGGCACAAGTTGCACTCATTGCTTTCCATTTTGTCTTTGACGCCCTCTCTTCTCCATCACGGCCAAAGCTTCATCCTCTCTTCTTTGTCACATTTCAGTCTCAGCGTCTTCGGTGTCGACTTTGACACAGCTTTTGGGCTGTTGCATTTTGCATCCTCTGCACTTAAGAGGTACGATATTTGCTTCAACTAAATTGTATTTCCTAAATGTTTAGCTTTGAAGTTCAAATCTAACCCTTCATGGTAAATTGATTGCAATCAATACATTGATTTACATTATTGCAATCAATTTTTATTGAAGGTTTTTAAAGCTTTTTCTAAATATCTTATAGGGGCGCGGCGGATTTTGGAAGCAAAATTTTCCCTATTTGTTTCTGTATTTTTTTGTGTTTGTTGAAAGAGAGGAAATTAGTGGCTAGGATGCTTGATGCTTAAAATAAAGTAATTGTAGAATTTCCTGTTATATCAGCTTAACAAAAAAAAAAAAAGAGTTAGTTACAGATATGCCAATTTTTTGGATAACTATTTGTGATGAATGTTAATTTTCTATTTATAGTGGTGCGATATTTAGTTCATTTGGTGTGTTTTTATGTGAAGAAAGGATGAGAAAATGGGGCTGTGAAGTATGTATTTTTGTGTTGTGAAATTGAAGAATGAAAGATGAAAATGCAACGATGTAATTGTGAGAAGAATTTTATGGTTGGTTTATGGTTATTTCTTTGCTACAGTGTAGGGATGATTTTGGCTCATTTCTGATTTCATATGGTTTATTTTTTGGGGAAAAAAAGGATGGAGGAAATATAGAAATGACTACGATCAATTGAGAAAGAAAATGGAAATTAAATTAGGTATATTGCTATGTAATGATGGAACTCTATGTGAGTAGTTTTTGTTTCACGCTTGCAAGTTTATATTTGGTATGTGTATAGGTCTATAAATTAATCTAAATGTCCATAAGCATATCTCAATATGTTATGAAGGTAGGGGGTTTGGATTTTTAGAATTTGGGACAAATAAATTCAATATTTTAATTATGCTCTTGCTGCCTAGTTAGTTAATTATGTGCTTTGTTTTGGTTTGGTTAGAGTCCCTACGCTAAAAAAAAGTCTTAATCACACTTATATAATGATTAAACAAGAGTTTGGATGTGTTAGATGGTATATGTTGTGTATAAGAAGTGAAAGATATAGCTTGTGCAATGTAGGATTAGGATCAGAGAAGTCTATTTTGGTCTTTTGCTGGGCCATTCTATTTAGTCAAAAAACTGTACAAAATGGCTTAATATTTCGGGATTGCACAAACTGGTATTATTTTTCTAATTGTCTTAGGAGAATGTTGGGACAAATTTCACTAGATTTGGAGTTGTGAATAGAAAGTTTTGGTCAAAACACTAAACACTGCCAAAGCTGGAATTCTGATTTCGTGCTTGTAAGGTTTTTTGTTGTTTTGCACCCTTGCTTTGAGGATCGGTTGAAACATTAGCAAAATCCATATACACTACTAGTTGGAGATAATAGAAAGAGGCATGAGTTTTTGATGATGTTTGCAGCTTATTTTTTCTTACAAAAATAGGGAGCGATCGACAGCTTAAATAACCATAGTATAGAAATAGTGTTTTACTCATTCATGTATTCTTAGTTATATCACTTTGCTATGCCTTGTGATGCATATTTATTTGGGTATAAAAATCATATAAAAATAAGCACATTCCCAATCAAGTTTAAATTAAAACGTTAATCCCAAATTACACATATGAGCAAGTGTACTCATCATTAACATAGCATAGGGTTCAAACAAGTGTCGATCTTCAAGGAACAAGTATACATTAATCCATTTTCTTTCATTGCTTAATTGACTTGATAAAGTGAAAAAAAGAAACAAAATCAAACCAAAGAAATAAAAATAAAACTAAAAACAAATACATATCAAGGATGGAGAAGTATGTAACTCAAACCATTGTTTAGACAAACATGATCATAAAGTATCTAACCATTATCATAACTAATCATTCTCTTGGCACCATGAAGGATTAAGATAAATTAGCATCACTTGGTCTGTCTCAACTAATTACTACCTTCTAGATAAATTAGCATCACTTGGTCTGTCTCAACTAATTCATCCACAAGATGCATTAAACACAATCCTTGATTAAATTTCCTTGGTCTAGCAAAATTTAAAACATGAAATTAATTAATGAATCCTTGGTCTGGAAAACATCAATTAACCTTTAATTACCCAATCCTTAGCAATTAAGCTCTTCGGTCTAGCAAGTTAACAACCAATAAATATGAAATTAATCAATTGTAACCACCATCAACCTATTTGGTCTAGCAAGCTAATGAAAAGAAACAACCAATTAATCTCGTAATATGCCCAAGTAATTAAATACCAAGAAAAACAATCAATTAATCAAAAGATCAAATAACTCTAAAAATCATGAATATATAAAATAATGTCGAATTACAATAAAATAATTAACACATCATTGTTCAAGAAAAGAAAACAAAGTAAAAGAAAGCACTCATAGACAAGCCTCATTCTTCTTCCTTTGAAGATCTTCTTGTACAACCCTCATTGAATTGAAGAATTCCTCCTTTGATTTGAGTAATTTTCTATAATGATCAATGAATTCTCTCATTTTCACTTGTGTTTTTCATCTATTTATAGGTTTAAGAAGTGCCTAAAATCGTAGGTACAATGTTCTTGGCCGAGTTGAAGTTGGAAGATACTAAAACTCCATAGATTACAAAAATCGCGTAAAAAAATCAAAGCACCGCCTTAACTTCAGGGCACAGTCGGCACCGCCTAGGCTCTTGGAGCCGACGCCGGTTGCGTTTTGTTTCTCCAATTCTTTGTCGATTTTTCCTTGAATTCTGCACAATGTATTCCAGAATGCAGCTGGCGCCGCCTTTGCTACTAGAGTCGGCACCAGTTCCACTATGTTCCATCCTGTTTCACCAATTTTTTGTCGTCTCAAAGTTCGTGCAACCAGTGCATGGCCAGTGCCGCTTCCTCTAATTTGTTTTGTGACGTTTTGGCTTCGTTTTACCCTAAAAATCTGAAAAATGAACAAAATACTTTTCCAAGGGTAAAATCTCAAATATGAAGGAATATGACTAGTTATTGAACAAAATATATCGCAAAAGAGCCTCAAATAACTGGAAAAAATATGACTAATTTAGCCCCTATCCTATTCCCCCACACTTAGCTCTTTGCTTGTCCTCAAGTAAAGTATCAATAACAAGTAGGAAAACACAAGGTTTCATCAAATCACTCAATCAATTTCAAAACAATATCTCTAATGCTTTGTTCATTCAAGAACATAAAACACATGCTACTACACCTTTCACAACAAACGCAAGACTTGTGTAAGTGAATAATGACTTAATAGAACCATCCCAATACTTTACAATATTCTCAAACCATTGGAAAGAATTTAGTTTAAAAAGATTATGCATTCCATAAGCTTATTTTTCATACACTTTCTCCACTAATCCGAGACATGTCACGATTCTACTTAGATCAAGTAGGACTTTTAAGCTTGTAATGTAAGGCTAAAGGCTTGTAATGTAGCTTATCAAACGAAGGATATAGGAGAATCAAATATCAAAGAAGCTGAAAGTTCGAAAAAAAGGATAAACAAATGAATCAATAATTTCCAACCCTTCTTGCTTTCCTATTCCAAAAATCAATCAAACCATAACCTTATTCAGTAATTACAACTCCACTCAAGAAAATCCTGCATTTTTTCTCTTTTTTCTTTTTTCTCATCAACTCTTCTCTATTTCTTTCACAAGATCACTTAAATTTCCAGCAATGGTGTCAAGTACTTTATATGAACTGAACTTTTACAGCTCAATCACCATTCATTTTATGATCTTTCTTTTCTTTTTCTTTCAAAAAGTTTTCTCTTCTCTTTCTTTTTCTTTCTTTTCACTCTTACTGCAGCTTTTCTTTTCTTTCTCAATTTCTTTCTTTCCATCTTTTCTAGTAGCTGTTTCTTTTCTTCTCTTATTTTCAATCTCTCTTTTCTTTTTCTTCTCTTTTTTTTTTCTTGCCAGCTCCTTCTTTCTATTGATACATGACTAAAAGTAACAAGTCAAGATTTTTTTCCACGTACTCCCTTAACATTCTCTTACATATACTTTCATCCATCAAGAGTATAAAGATTTGGAAAATTATTCAAATTCTCAGAAACAAGCAATGAACAAAGTATGATAACGGGTTTTAAAGAAAGAAATCAATAATTTAGGCTCAAAATAGGCACTAGGGATAATATAACAATAGGTAGGCTTGAAAAGCTCAAACTATCCGAAGAAGGCCTATTACCATCATCCCTAAGTTAAATCATGACTATTTTTCTTATTTCGCCTCGAAAGGTATTTAAGTAAGTTCTAGAATGCTCCATGAATTTTAGTAGAAAAATAGGTTTAAGAACAATGCAAGGCATTTGATCAAGAACTACTTCATCCAAGTGAGTGCAAAAAGTCATGCATAAGCTATAAATGATCTAGAACATATGCTCTATAATCCATCATAAAAACATGCATTAAAAATATAGCTTGAAATCTCCAAGAAAGTCACAAAAATATAGCAAAAATTTTCACTCAAAATGCTTTCAAGAAGGCTAAATTATATGTATAGAAGACTTGTCAATCAAATCACTCCCCCACACTTAAATTGGGCATTGTCCTCAATGGCCAAATAAATATAACAAGGAATAAACCATACCATGGGACCAAAAATATAAAGGAGAAGAGATAAGAAAAATAAACTTCCATTGATTGGGCATTGTATTGTACAAGAGCTGAATGTTTGAAGAATGAGGCATTGGCAAAGTACCTAAAAAAATAAATAAATACAAAAGAGCACACCAAAGCATAAAAATTAGAAAAGAAAATAAAGCCAAAAACAAAAGAAAGAAAATGGTACAAACAAACAACCGCCACACGATAAACCAAAAATTTCTACGTGGAAGCGTCGAAAAGCATCTCCACCTGCTCGGTGTTGGGAAGACCTTCGCGCACATAGTGTTTTACACGATTGCCATTGACTTTGAAGGTGCCCCTAGTGGGGTGAGTGATTTTAAAGGTGCCAAAAGGGAATATCTTACGCACCGTGTAGGGTCCCCACCACCTTGATTTCAATTTCCCTGGAAAAAGTCTTAAACGAGAATTGAAGAGCAATACTTGATTGCCTTTCTTCAATTCGTGTTGTTGAGTGATATGCTTATCATGCCATCTTTTGATTTTCTCTTTATACCGTATTGACGTATCATAAGCATCCTTGCGCAACTCCTCTAAAGCTGTGAGTTGCAGCAATCTGGACTTTCCAACTGACTCAAGATCAAGGTTCACAAGTTTTATAGCCCAATAAGCTTTATGCTCAATCTCAACGGGTAGATGACATGCTTTTCCATAAACTAACCGAAAAGGGGTTGTGCCAATTAGGGTCTTAAAAGCTATCCGATATGCCTAAAGAGTGTCATCTAATTTTAGACTCCAATCCTTTCTAGTATGGTTAACAGTTTTTTCCAAGATTCGTTTGAGTTCCCTATTAACCATTTCAACCTGTCTACTTGTTTAGGGATGATAAGGGATAGCAAGTCTATGGTTCACACCTAAATGTTTGAGAATTTTTTTCATTTGTGCCTTGCAAAAATAAGTCTCTCTATCACTAATGAGCACCTTAGGTACACCAAAATGGGTGAAAAGTTTTTTTAGAAATTTGACCACCACCCGTGTATCATTAGTTGGTAAAGCTTGGGCTTCTATCCATTTAGAAACATAATCCACTACCACCAAAATATATGTATTCCCCAAAGAACTAGGAAAAGGTCCCATGAAGTCTATGCCCCAACAATCAAATACTTCACAAGTTTGAAAAATTTGTAATGGCATCTCATTAGATTTAGAGAGGTTACCTATACGTTGACACCTATCACAACTTTGGACAAACTTGTGGGCATCTTTAAACAATGTGGGCCAATAGGATCCGGCATCGAGCACTTTTCTTGCAATGTTGTTAGCTTGGTAGTGGCCTTCAACAAGTCCTTCATGACAATGTCTGAGAATATCTTTGCCTTCCTTAGAGTCCACACATCTACGAATGATTTGGTCCGCACAACACTTAAATAAATATGGATCTTCCCGAAAATAATGCCTTACGTCGGAGAGGAATTTCTTCTTTTGTTGCATTGTAAGAGCTTATGGAACATTTCCTACAACCAAGTAATTAGCAAAATTAGCGAACCAAGGGGTGTTTGGCATCTCAGCTTCTATGAGCAAGAGTTGCTCATCTAGAAAGGCATCATCGATGTCCTCTTCTATCAAAGATTCCAAATTTGGATTATCCAATCTTGACAAGTGATCCGCAGCCAAGTTTTCTGCACTTTCTTTGTCCCTAATCTCCAAATCAAATTCCTGCAATAATAGCACCCATCTTATCAATCTTGGTTTGGAATCATGTTTGGTTAGTAGGTACTTCAAGGCCAAATGGTCTGTATAAACAATGACTTTGGACAAAATAAGATAAGAACGAAATTTATCAAAGGTAAACACTATGGCAAGCAATTCTTTCTCCATTGGTGTGTAGTTTTCCTATGCATCCGTTAAAGTCTTCCTCGCATAGTATATAGGTTGGAAGTGCTTATGCCGCCTTTGTCCTAATATTGCACCAACTGCAAAATCACTTGCGTCACACATTAGTTCAAAGGGAAGAGACAAATCAGATGTAATTAAGATGGGTGAATTAATCAATTTCTCTTTGAGTATAGTAAAATCGTTGAGACATTTTTCATCAAAATTAAACACAACATCCTTTTCAAGTAAAGAGGTAAGAGGTTTTGAAATTTTTGAGAAGTCTAAGATGAATCTCCTATAGAAACTTGCATGACTAAGAAAGCTTCTTATAGCTTTTACCAAAGTAGGGGGAGACAACTTCTCAATTGCTTCAATTTTGGCCCTATCGACCTCTATACCCTTCTTTGAAATTTTATGCCTTAATACAATACCTTCTTGCACCATAAAGTGGTATATTTCCCAATTAAGCATGAGATTAGTCTCTTCACATCTTGCTAATACATTTTCAAGATTAGATAAACACAAATTAAACAAATCACCAAAAACTAAAAAATCATCCATAAATACCTCTATGATGTCCCCCACGAGTCCTTCAAAGATAGCTGTTATGCACATTTGGAATGTTCCGGGACCATTGCAAAGACCAAACTGCATCCAACGATATGCAAAAGTGCCTTATGGACATGTGAAAGTGGTTTTTTCTTGGTCCTCCAGAGTTATGGGAATTTGTAGGTAGCCCGAAAACCCATCTAAGAAACAATAATACTCATGTCCGGCTAACCTTTCCAACATTTGGTCAATGAAAGAGAGAGGAAAGTGATCTTTCCTAGTGGCTTTGTTTAGCATCCTATAATTTATGCAAAACCTCCAACCCGTGACTAATTTCATAGGGACTAGCTCATTTTTATCATTGGGACTCACCATTTTGCCTCCATTCTTTGGTACCACTTGAGTAGGACTCACCCAAACACTATCAGAAATAGGGTAAATGATAACTAAATCTAAGAGCTTAACCACCTCACCTTTTACCACTTCACTCATATGTAGGTTCAACCTACGTTGGGGTTGCACTACGGGTTTTGCACCTTCTTCCATCAAGATCTTGTGAGTATAGAATATAACACCCCGCTACCTAAGCCCGTCAGGGTCGGGGATGTCACCTCATCCAAAGGACAAAGGGTCTTTATAACTAGGTCACACAAATAAAATAACGGAATAAAAATAAAACTTTAACTTAAAATTTATTACATCCCAAGAATAAATCCATGAATTCCCAAAACAAATCCATAAGTAAAATTATCCACTCTCAACTCCCCAAAGCAACACATAAAAATAAATGACAACATTCTCTTCCAAGGCAGATAATACTAGCTACTTATTCCCATAACAGGATCGACTTGAAATCATGATAAAAAATGGTGATGAGACAGAAATCTCAGTAAGTCCGTGTGTGCTTTGAGTGTCCAGTGGAAATAGTTCGTATATGCAAAGTATTAATTCTTTATAAAAAAAATCACTGGCAAGCAATAAACATTAGTCAAAAGTAAGAGTGATGTTTTGGCTTTTCCAACCATACATAATCAATAAACCTAACCACTAAAAAGGTGGTCATGGGTTACCACACGTTGGGCTCCATAACCGGTCAGAATGCCGACACTTTGTGCAAACTGACAAAAAAGGTAGGTGATCGGCCTACCGGGCAAGATACTCCTCCTTCTCTATACCCAAACAACAACTGGGTGTCCATTCTGACAAAAAACAATCACTTGACTGAAAATAAACTGCTAGCTCGGACCGACATGACCTACTGGACTAACATCTTATCCGGGCAGGACTCACCCCTCAGAGGTGGCCACCTATTGAGAGACTTACCCTAACCCTTCAAAGACTAGCCCTAGCATTCCACCCTTATTGAGTACTCAACGTAACATATCCTACTTGGGAGAAAATGAACAAACACAGTTTCACATGAAAATGGCAATTAAGGGTTTCCAAAGTCTTTATCAAAATCCGTTTTAGAAAGAGTTTTAAGTTTGAGTAAATCTGCTTATTGATTTTCAAATAATTCAATTAACTGAAATAAGAAAGAAGTCAATCCTTAATAGTCTTTACAGAATTGAGTGTCCATCCACTCTACATTTAGCTTGCCATAATAAACATTTTACATCAATTAGATTTTATGCAGGAGCTTACCTGATCCTTGCTTACAATAAAAGGTCTCCAACAGTTGACCTAACCCCGCATGGCAAATATAAACCACAATCAATCTCAAGCCGAAATCTACTTTCACAAATAAAATTAGCTCAACTTACTACAACCATGATCCTAGTGTCCCAAGCTTTAAGGCCAAACAATAAATAAATAGGTTTATAAGCTAAGCCTAATTTGATATTTAAAATAATTAATATTTTGGGAAATAAGTACTGATAAGTTGAAGGTGTAAATCTTGCTAAGAAAATTTTAGAGTTTATTTGATGAAAAGTCCTAGGTGGTATTAGGTAAAATAATGATTTATTAATAATTTAATTGTTAGAAAATAATTGATAACTAAAATTAGTTGAAAATAAATTTAATGAGTCTTGCTTGAAAATAATAAATAAATTTTTAATGGGTTTTGATTAAAAAATAATAATTAAATTTTTAGTAATAAATATTTTACTAATTATGATTATTTCCATTAAAGGCTTTTGTTGATTTCATTATTTTATATAATATCTACATATATATATATATTATTTTTCTAGCAAAAGCTATTATTTATTTGACTAAAATATCCTTATTATATATAATAATCCAAATCTATCCCTCCTAGGGTTTTTTCGAAATTACTAGCAAAATCATATTATGAAATATTTTATTCATGAAATAAAAATTAGCTTAGGGACAACTAGGTCATGATCATATTTCTATGGCTAACCACAATCATGAACATATACAATCCTTCAATTCATCAACTCATCCAAATCATGCATATGAGCATAGATCTAGACTTACAAAGGCATGATCTAACCTTTACTAGCATAAATATAGTCATGGCTTTAACAATCACACAAAAATATAAATCCTATTCATCATAGATGACATTATCTCTAGCATACTTGATCGTGGAGACATGCATTAAACCTCAAAACATCATACAATCAACCAAGATAACCCATCCATGCATAAATCCCATCTCCAACATATTTATACATATATCTCAACTCATCACAACAATATATACTCAACCCTATTCATGATTCATCTTCTATCAACATCATCCTAGAGACATGAATCTAGAATTTAAAAGAAGGGTTAAAAAGGCTTACTTGATTGATGAATACCTTGAAGGAGTTTTGAATGAATCTCAACCCCTAGATGTCTAAATCGGTCCAAAGAAGATGAAGGAAGCATGGCCATGGAGAAGAAGCCATTCGGCCAAGAGAGAGGGAGTGTTCGGTCGAGAGAGAGAGAGAGAGAGAGAAGAGAATAAGAAAGTCTATTAGCATGCTTAAACACATATATGTTCATTAGAAATTGAAGATTAGTGAAGATGAAATTGATTGAATAAACCTATCTTGAAGGTGTTCTTGAACCTTCACAAAATTTCTGGTTTTTGATCCAAAAGTGCGAGTTGGATTTTGGAGTTTGATGTTAAAAATGGTATGGATGGATTCATGGTAGTGTGTAGATGAAATTTGGAATTTTTAGAAGAAGTTTGAAGTGATTTGGAGAGGTATTAGGTGAAAGGAATGAGTAGGTATTCTTGGTGTGCTATGTGTTCTTGAAGGTTGAAGAGAATAGAGAGCTTTTGGGATTGGAGGCTGCTGAATTTCTGTACGGTTTAGGGCTGCTGAATTTTTTGTAGGGTTTTGGAAGATGATTTTCTGGTTTGGAAGGGAAAAGGAAAGGCTAGTTGTTGAAATCCTTGAAGAATACTTTTGGGAAGCAAATTTGGAAACTAAATATACAAGAACATCTTTGATTATTGGAGAACTTTTGGAATGCTGCCATGGCCGACTGCTTGTGCAGTATTTCGGCTGGATGAAAGCTGGTTGAGGGAGGCTAAGGGTGGCAAAAAATAAGGAGTATAATGGTAGAGGGAAGGTTTGGTTGTTTGAGGGATATTTTATGGAAGGTTGTTAAATTATGGTGACTGGAATTTTGGTAACTAATCAAGCATGATTGCAGTAATTTTTTTTTTTTGAAATCTTTTAGGGCAGCCATGATTGGATTTTCATGCAGAAGGTTGGGGAAGACAATGGAGTTCAGTTCATGGCTGTTTAAGGGAAGACTGTACAAAAAATTGGAGGAGTTTCGGCTAGGACTGAATAAGGAAACAAGGCTGGAAAAATCA
>JANUWF010000247.1:0-12177 GCA_026120185.1 Voacanga thouarsii
GTTGAACAACCTTTTGGTTTTATTCATGAGCTCTTTCTAAATTACATTTTTAAACTTTCGAAAGCTCTTTATGGATTAAAGTAAGCTCCAAGAGCTTGGTATGAAAGACTTAATGGATTTTTTATTTCAAAAGGTTTTTCTAGAGGCTTGACTGATAATACTTTGTTCATCAAATCTGATAATTTTGGTGATTTACCAATTGTTCAAATCTATGTTGATGATATCATTTTTTGTGTTACTAACGACTCTTTGTGCAAGATGTTTGCTAAGACTATGCAGCAAGAATTCAAAATGAGTATGATGGGAGATCTAAACTTCTTCCTTGGATTGCAAATTAGCAAACTAAGGATGGGATCTTTATAAATCAAGCTAAGTATGCCAAGGAGTTACTCAAAAGGTTTGGAATGAATGAAGCAAAAGAAATCAGCACACTTATAAGTACTTCCATAAAACTTGATCAAGATGAAAATGGTAAGAAAGTAGATGAACATAAGTATAGATGTATGATTAGAAGTCTACTCTATCTTACTGCTAGCCGACCAGACATTATGTTTTCGGTATGTCATTGTGCTCATTTTCAATCTTGTCCAAAGGAATCACATCTATGTGCAGTAAAACACATACTCCGATATCTAATTAGCACATATGATTTTGGCTTATGGTATCCTCACACTAATACATTTGATCTTATAGGATACACTGATGCAAATTATACAGGTTGTAAAGTTGAAAGAAAAAGTACTAGTGGCCATTGTCAATTTCTTGGACACTCTCTTGTGTCATGGCATAGTAAAAAGTAAGCGTGTGTATCCTTATCCACTACTGAGGTTGAATACATTGCAGCCGGGAGTTGTTGTGCTTAAATTTTGTGGATGAAGAATACATTGCTAGATTTTAATCTTAATTTCAATTGTGTACCTATATTGTGTGATAATACAAGTGCTATCAATCTGACAAAAAATCTTGTTCAACATTCTAGGACAAAGCATATAGAAGTTAAACATCATTTCATCCGAGATCATGTGCTCAAAGGCGATGTGTGTGTTGAATATATTTCAACGGATGAACAACTTGCAAATATCTTCACTAAACCTCTAGCTGAGAAAAGATTCAACAATCTGAGAAGAGATTTGGGAATTACAAAAATTTGATAACTAATCATGTGGCATAAGTCTTCTTTATGCAGGATCTGTGAAGAAAAAGGTTTTGGAAACAATGTTTTGCATCCAAAACGCACCAACATCTAATTTGGACGCACTATTTGAATCCAAATCCCACATCTAAAATGCATCTCAGGAAAACACTATTTTGGATGATAATTTTGGATTGAGTCAAGTTCTAAAACATTCCTTAATATCTTTCCTTATTTCGAATTTTGAATTTAAAAAAATTGGTTTGCACGTTCTTCTAAACTTCTGTGAAAAACTTATCTTTTCAACGTACTTTATTTCACATTACTTAAAAACATTCAAAGCACTCTGATTTTTCTCTCAAAACCCTTATAACCATCTTTTCCAAAAATTGTCTGTGTTCTTCTTCTTCAAAAACCGACAATCCAAAAAAAGGCTCTAATCTTATTGATGGCAAAGATAAAATCTTGTGTTCCAAAACCAAATAAGGGACATAAAACATCTCCGAAGATGAAGAAAAAGAGTTCGGTTTCAAACTAAGCAAAAGAGAATGAAGTTTCTCCTCAATCGAACTTTTCGGCATCTCACTATGATTCCTCTGAGTCGTCTCCAGAACAAATGAGTTCTGAAAATCAGGTACCACACTTCATTGACTTAGAATGCAAAACTGATTATAATGATTGGGTGTCAAGGAACAGGACGGTTATCTCTGGTTACCGTGCTAATCCTTTAGCTTTTCTAAATCTGTTAAATGTTCTGGATATGTTTGATCACATAGGATGGGGTAGTTTACTATTTGTTGATGAAAAATTATTCACTCATCTTGTCTGGGAATTTTATACTAATTTAAGAAAAGGCAGACTTGAAGAAACTGAGGGTGGATTCATGATTCGTTGGTATGTGTCAAGGGTGAAAGGCACAGACATTGAGTTTGATCATTAACTATTAAATAGGATATGTGATATGAGGGATGTTGGGATTCAGTACTTTGAGTTGAATAAATTTCCTAAAGGAAATGATATTTTTGTTTTGAAAAATTTTGAAAAAATCTTCACTGGCGAGAAGAACTTTGGAAACTTTGGAAACCGAAACACGAAGTGGCTTATTAGGGTTGGACGAATTTCGCACCATATGGTATCTACCATGGTGGTACCAAGCTATGGACATAAGACCTCCATAAGCATTCTGCAGATGGTAATCATGTTGGCCCTGATAGGAAGGAAAAATAGGGGAGCATGCTCACGGGAAAAAAAAACAGAGAGAAAAAAAAAAACACAAGCCTTAATGGTAGCACGGAAGCGTTAAGATCATACATTTGCACGCTTTAACCCTACTAGGTTGAAAAGGAGTGGATTGAACGATAGGAATAGCTTCGCCTTGCCCACTTGAAGAAGCTTCCGGTTGAAATCCCGCTAATCTCCTGCTTCGCCTTGTTTGCATGAACGCCAAGCTTTTCAGCTCTTAGAATATGCCACTGCCCAACTTCTTGTCGGTGTACATAACAGTGAAGAAGAGTGGTCTCTAATCTCCTTGGTTCTCTTGCTATTGATTAACAAAACTCCAAGGAGGAAAGAAGAGAAGGAATGAGACGTGAGAGAGGGAGAGCTACGTGAGAGAGAGATTAGTGAGGGAGATTAGAGTTATTTTTTTCCACCAGAGACTTGTTTATTGTTAGCCAAAAACTAGGTCTCAAATATCTGATAAACATATCCCCCGGGATATCATATTTCAAACACCCGGATGTTATCCTGAGAATAAGTTTAGCTTAACCCTAAACTTATCTGAACTATATCTGGAAGAAACCCTACGGTTGAAGCTATTGGGCCAAAATAATATTAATTATTTTTCTTAGGCCCAAAAGGCCCAAATTAATAAACATTAATTATTTATTTCCTGGGCTTATAGAAATAACCCAATAAATAATTAATGAGCCTAAATGAACCAAAATAATTAAACTTTAATTATTTATTTATTGGGCTTATATAAATAACCCAATAAATAATTAAGCATTAATTATTTCCCCCTAGTTTAAGCCCAGGTTAATTTCCTAATTATTCAAACTAGACCTAGGCCCTAAATAATTAATTAACCAATTAAACCAGATAATCAATTTCTCTCAACTCCTATTTTTATTTTATTTTATTCCAGTCTAATAATAAATTAGACATCCTGAATAAAATAAAATAAAATAAAATAAAATAAAATCCTCTTGAACTGAGACCAATTCCTCAACCCAAAATTAATTAGGACTTACAGGCTATTCCGAAGACCAAAAAGACACATCGCCTTGGCTGCTAAAATGACCAAAATACCCATACTATATAAATAGTTGTATTTTGCATTTTAAATATTTTCTAATATCACCATAAGAAAATATTGACCCCAAGAATAATGCTGCATTAGCAAAGTCTCCGACCTATAGGTGAAATGACTAAAATACCCCTCGACAGATCACCGTACATTTAGAGAGGAAGAAGTGTACTAACACCCCTCTAAATGACATCTACCATCCTTAGGCTTCTAGTCTAATTATCCACGACTTCTTGGAGTGTTTCTGCTTTCCAAGAGAGCTACCCTAAAATAAACATTCGAGTCATGTTTCCTAGGGCCCTGGACATTTTAGATCATTCGGACAACCACAAAGGGTGATGTAGTGTAGAAACTATCTTGTATGAGTCTGTCTTAACTAACTAGTTACATATACCCAATACACAAGTATATTGGTTCTACTATAGAACCTCAACTATAGCATATCAAAGCATATGCTTCTAGTTTTGTCAGACCACCAACTCATACTCAAGTCGAAGAGCATTAGTCCAAGCTATAGCGGTAGTAGTTTAGGTTTCTATCATATAGTACTTTTAAAAACCACTACTACAGGTCCTGTCCTACGTATTCGAAATACGCTTATGTCATGAAGTGAGTGGACTACTCACTGGCTAAAGGTAAGCCACTCCCCATTTGGAATTCATAATGTAATAACCTAAACACGATGAGATTCCCATTCTCATCAATAGGTTAAGAACAAATGTTTATGTGTTAAATAACTCGTGATCCATACCTCACTGTGAAAGAACACCATTCACATGGATTACTTATTTAAACACAATGGGTTTGTTCCAAACGAAATTGTGCACAAACAAAAAATAAATTCACAAACAATTTCTGAAAATAAATTCTTTCGTTAAAATATTCGATTTTACATCAAAAACCTAATCTAAGAGGGCATACAATCCAAAAATCTCCCACTTGCACTCTAAGACTAGGTAAGTCCATAGGTGCCCACCCCAATGGCGTCTAAGTGTCTCTTAAAGACTCTTCCAGCCAAAGGTTTGATGAATGGATCTGCTAGATTATTTTCTGAGGCAATATGTTCTACCACGACTTCCCGTCTCTAGATAAAATCCCGGATCAGGTAGTACTTCCTCTCGATGTGTTTCCCCTTCTTGTGGTTCCGAGGTTCCTTAGATTGTGATACTGCTCCAGTGTTGTCGCAATACATCACAATCAGCCTGCCATATGTGGTACGACTCCAAGTTTTGAAAGGAACTTCTGGAGCCAAACAGCTTCCTTGGATGCCTCTAAAGCTGCCACATACTCAGCTTCCTTGGTTGAGTCAGCAATGCAAGATTGCTTGATACTCTTTCATGAAATTGCTCCTTCAGACAAGGTGAAGACATATCCACTAGTGGATTTTCTCTTATCCTTATCCGCTTGGACGTCTGAGTCTGTGTGTCCTATAGGAACCAAATCATCAGCCCTGTAAACCAGCATATAATCTCTCATTCCCTTGAGGTACTTGAGAATATGCTTTACAGCTTGCCATTGAACCTCCCCAGGGTTTGACTGATATTTGCTAACTAAGCCCACGGCAGAGCAGATATCTGACCTAGTACACAGCATGTCGTACATGAGACTTTCCACAGCCGAAGCGTAGGGAATCTTACTCATTCTGTCGTTCTCTTCTTGAGACTTAGGACAGTCTCCTGAAGAAAATGACAACCCATGTCTGCAAGGGATTAGAGCTCCCTTGTATGAGTCCATGCTGTACTTGGCCAGCATCTTGTCAATGTAGGTTGTTTGGGATAATCCTAACATTCTCTGCTTCCTATTTCTAAGAAGCCTAATCCCAAGAATGTAGCTGGCTTCTCCTAAGTCCTTCTTACTGAATTGACTAGACAGCCAAACCTTTGTAGACGACAATATCCCTACATAATTTCCAATGAGTAAAATGTCATCCACAAACAGGACAAGAAAACCACATTAATGCCTTCAAGTTTCCTGTACACACATGGTTCATCTTCGTTTTGAATAAAATCATAAGACTTTACAGTCTCATCAAAACGAATGTTCCATGCTCTCAATGCTTGCTTAAGTCTATAAATGGACTTCTTAAACTTGCAAACCATATGTTCTTGGCCTTCAGCAATAAAGCCTTCTGGTTGGGACATATAGATGTCTTCGCCAAGATGGCCATTTAAGAATGCCGTCTTGACATCCATTTGCCATATCTCATAGTCGTAGTGACATGCGATAGCAAGGAGGATGCGGATGGATTTAAGCATGGCTACCGGGGAAAAGGTTTCCTCATAGTCGATTCCCTCTTTCCGAGTATACCCTTTCGCCACAAGCCTAGCTTTGAAGGTTTTCACCTTCCCGTCCGCT
This sequence comes from Voacanga thouarsii, assembly GCA_026120185.1. Taxonomy (NCBI): domain Eukaryota; kingdom Viridiplantae; phylum Streptophyta; class Magnoliopsida; order Gentianales; family Apocynaceae; genus Voacanga; species Voacanga thouarsii. Next base: position 5,796 of record JANUWF010000247.1, read on the forward strand.
CCCTTCTTTCTATTGTACACCCATTTACACCCAATGGGTTTTATCCTTTCAGGTGAAGCTACAAGATCCCAAACCTGATTGTAAGTACATAGACTCAATCTCGGCTTTCATTGTTTCATGTCATAGATTTGCATCAGCATCAGCAATAGCCTCCTCGTATCTAGTAGGGTCTTGTTCCTGATGGTCGGAGACTAGCTCAAAGGCTTCTCCAGTCCATCTATCCGGAACCCTAGACACTCTCCCACTACGATGAGGCTCCATTTGTATAGGCTCTTGAGGTTGTGTCTCTTCTTGTTCTACAATCGGGTCAGAAGAAGTTAATTCTGTAGATAATTTCTCCTCAAGTTCTAACCTTGTTGAACCTTTAGTGGAAGTACTTTAATCATCTTCCATGTATCTTGTATTGGTACTGACTAGTACCTTCTACTCCTTAGGATGATAAAAGTAACCTCCCTTTGTCCCTTTTGGATACCCAAGAAAATAGCATAATTCTGATTTTGGTTCCAACTTATCTCCCTTGACCAGTACATAAGCTGGACAACCCCAAATCCTGAGATGATTCAGACTTGGCTTACACCCAGTCCACATCTCATAGAGAGTCCTAGGTACTGATTTGGAAGGCACTAAGTTCAGAATATATGCCGCTGTCTCTAGAGCATATCCCCAAAAGGATACTGGAAGAGTAGCATGAGACATCATGCTTCGGACCATTTCCATCAATGTCCTGTTCCTTCTCTCAGCTACTCTATTCTGCTAGGGTGTTCCCAGCGCAGAGAGTTGGGATACTATTCCATGATGTACCATGTAATCCTTGAATTCACCTAGAAGGTACTCTCCGCCACGATCCGATCGTAAGTTTTTGATTAATTTACCTATCCGACGCTCCATTTCAGCCTTAAACTCCTTGAACTTGTCAAATGAGTCAGACTTGCGCCTTATCAGGTAAATGTAACCATACCTTGTATAACCATACCTTGTATAACCAGACTCGAGTTGTTGTAGACAATGGACCACACATATCAGTGTGAATAAGACTCATCACCTCCTTGGCTTTATCCGCCTTTGGTGTAAATGACCTTCTGGTCATCTTTCCCATTAGGCAGGATTCACATTGAGGCAAACTTTCCAATCTCAATAAGCCCAAAAACCCATCATGGATTAACCTCTGAATCCTGGTTGAGTTAATATGACCCAACCTTAGATGCCAAAGGTATGAATCATTGACATTGGTCTTTCTCTTCTTAGTTAAAGGTTCAGATCAAGCGTTATTTGATTGGTTGTTAATAGGGTTTAAAAAGAATAGATTTCCATACATGCACCCAGTACAAAACATTTCTCCATCTCTATTGATAGAAATACCAGAATGGAAAGATATAGAATATCCTTGATTTATTAGTTTTGCAACTGAAATTAAATTCTGACGAAATCCAGGTACATATAAAATATCTTTTAAAACCACTATCTTATTACAATAAAAAATAAGATTCAGCTCTCCCACTGTAAGGGCCCAGACTTGTGCTCCATTACCCATGCGTAGCCCATGTTCGCCCTTCTTGAGTCTTCTAATCTTTCTAAACCCCTGCAAGGAGTTACAGATGTGATCAGTGGCTCCTGAATCAACAATCCAAGTGGAAGTTGATCCTACCATTGATATAGACTCTAGATAGAAAACATTACTTGTGGGGTTTTTCTTAGTTTGAAGATCTGGACACTCCTTTTTCCAGTGTCCCTTCTTCTCACATTTGAAGCACTTGCCATTTGGTTTGTCCTTGGGCTGGGCTGCTGCGTTCCCCTTCTTCCTCTTGAACTTTCTGGGCTTAGGCCCAGTTCTTGTGGAAGAAGCCTTAGCAATCATGGCCTTCGACTGTGGCTTCATGACATTCTCTGCCATCTGGAGCTTTTTCATCAATTCAGTCAAATTCATGTTCAATTTGTTCATGTTATAGTTCAACTTGAACTGAGTGAAGGAACCCGGTAAAAATTTGAGAACCATATTCACTTGGCTCTCGGGGTCTATGACAGCCCCTAAGATTTCTGCCTCCTCGAAAGCAACAATCATCTTGGACATATGCTCTCGGACTGATGCTCCATCAGCCATCTTAGTGTTTATTATAGTTCGAATAGCCTCCTAATTTGCGGGCAGGATCTTGTCCGCGAACATAGTGGCCAATAATTGACTAATGTCATACGCAGAAGCCATGTGCTCTTGTTTTGACTAGAGCACATTAGACATGGAGGCTAACATATAACAACGTGCCATTTCGTCAGCCTTCTTCCACGCCTTCCAGCCTCTCGCTCTTCGGCGGTGGAACCTTCCCTGATAACAGGGCAGGTCTCGTAAAGGACATATACTTATACTTTTCGGCTGTGAGTATTATGTCCAGGTTCCTCTTCCAGTCCACATAGTTTGGACTCGTTAACTTATTCTCCCTGAGAATAACGGCTAATGGACTAAAAGAACCTCCCACCATTTCTGAAAATCGAAAAATAAAAGAAAGAATTTAGTTTGTGAAAACAAAATAAAATTTGTGCACAGAAAATAATTTGGCTCTTAGGCAAACTGACATAGCTTCTTAAGAAGATTAACAGTTTCCTAAGCTAAGTGTATTATTCACCACAAATCAATTTCCCTTCTAGGTAATGGTCTAGAGGATAACTCCATCGAGGGGATGGCCGTTTCCACTCATTTCCTATGGACATACCTCGCACTATAACTTCCAACGTGGGCTGGTCGATCATAGTACGTGCCCCGGGTTATTAATTATATCTCTCCATTAGATCTAGATCCTTGTGGTATCTCCATCCTATACGGGTTCACTCCCAGGGTGACGCGAGGCGACCCACGATCTCTAATGAGGATCGTGATGAAAGCCGTGGGGTCGTTGGAACCCCTCTCCTACTTAGTCTTTTAAAATAAAGGTTTTCTAAAAAATATCATTTTGAAATTTCCATTAAGTTTTTCCTTAACTTAAAATAAAATATCTAAATCCACTAAAATCTCTATGTCAAGGTTTATATCCTTTGAGAGATTTTTCCATGGACTAATTTTATTTAAGTTAAAACTTAATGATTTCAAAAATTTTCCAATTAAAAAACTTTCTAGAGACTTTGGTCTCAAGTTTATTTGACAAAACAAATTTTCTAGTGCAAAATGAAACAAAATGGCTCTCCATTTTAATTTACAAAAATATCTAAATCCAATATATTTTCTATGTCAAGGATTAAATCCTTTGAGAAAATATTCAAGGATTAATTGTTGTACAAATTAAAATAACCATTTAATTTTTTTGAAGAAAAATATTTTTCTTGTCAAAAAAAGTTTCTAAAGACTTTGGTCTTTGAGAAAAGGTGCACATAAGTACAAAAAAAAAAAAAAAAGCATGCTAGAAAATAGTAAATATTTTCATGCTTTTCTATTTTTAAACCTAAGTGCCCAAATAATAGAATTAAACACATTAATTAATTAATTAATGGTATTGTTTAATCCTAAAATCCCTTACTAATATTTTTCATGCAAATATATTCCAAGAATATAAACTATTACAAAAATATTAACTTCGCCTAGTATGGGACCCAAAACGGAAAAGAAAAAAAAAAAAAACACTACCGGTCCACGTACACCCGTTGCACCGGATCAAAGCCCATTTGCTCTGCGGCTCACAGCGCCCCAAGTGCACCCGCCGCACCAGATCTCCAGCTGCTGCGACCCGAGAGCCGTTCCGCCCAGCCGCGACCCGCTCCAGATCCTCTATGCCGTTGACCCGCGTGTGACCTGCGTATTTATCCATTTCGTGCGTCCGGTGCCCTGCTGACTTGCGCGCCAATTGAAAAATTGCAATTGCAATCGGCTTCAATTTCCAGCAATCGGTGCAGTCGGCTCGGGTCTTCAGAGATCGGCTCCAGACACAATAATGGAGGCAGCTCGACTCGGCTGTGCAGCTTAGGAACAGTGCCTTCTTTTTCATTTTTTTTTTCCCTCTTCCATGCTAAACTTACAGTCTCTTCTGCAGTTTCTTTCTTTGACTTCTCTGGACATTTTTACTTACAAAAACTCATCCAAAACAAAATCACAACCGCCTATACCCTTCAAATTGGGTTTACACGATGTTCTAGCAAAGTAAGAAAATTTTACAGTGAGTCCTATGCTTCTACTGTGAAGCTTACAATCATGTCTATCCCATTCCAAAACAGCGAAGGATCACAGGTTAAAGCACAAAACAATGATCTTCTCCATTTTTAATAACTAACATGCTCCCTAAGTTGATAAAAAACATGTGGCTCTAATACCACTTTAATGGGAAGGAAAAACAGGGGGACATGCTCACGGGAAAAAAAACAAAGAGAAAAAAAAAACACAAGCCTTAATGGCAGCACAGAAGCGTTAAGATCATACATTTGCGTGCTTTAACCCTACCAGGTTGAATAGGAATGGATTGAACGATAGGAATAGCTTCGCCTTGCCCACTTGAAGAAGCTTCCGGTTGAAATCCTGCTAACCTCCTACTTCGCCTTGTTTGCATGAACGCCAAGCTTTTCAGCTCTCAGAATATGCCACTGTCCCAACTTCTTGTCCGTGTACATAACAGTGAAAAAGAGTGGTCTCTAATCTCCTTGGTTCTCTTGCTATTGATTAGCAAAACTCCAAGGAGAAAACAAGAGAAGGAATGAGATGTGAGAGAGGGAGAGCTGCGTGAGAGAGAGATTAGTGAGGGAGATTAGAGTTATTTTTTTCCACCAGAGACTTGTTTATTGTTAGCTAAAAACTAGGTCTCAAATATCTGATAAACATATCCCCCGGGATATCATATTTCAAACACCCGAATGTTATCCTGAGAATTTGACTTAACCCTAAACTCATCTGAACCGTATCTGGAAGAAACCCTACGGTCCAAGCTATTGGGCCGAAATAATATTTATTATTTTTCTTGGGCCCAAAAGGCCTAAAATAATAAACATTAATTATTTATTTCCTGGGCTTATAGAAATAACTCAATAAATAATTAATGAGCCCAAATGAACCAAAATAATTATATTTTAATTATTTATTTCTTGGGCTTATATAAATAACCCAATAAATAATTAAGCATTAATTATTCCCCCCTAGTTTAAGCCCAGGTTAATTTCTTAATTATTCAAACTGGACCTAGACCCTGAATAATTAATTAACCAATTAAACTAGATAATTAATTTCTCTCAACTCCTATTTATTTTATTTATTTATTTATTTATTTATTTATTTATTTCAGTCTAATAATAAATTAGACATCCTAAATAAAATAAAATAAAATCCTCTTGAACTGAGACCAATTCCTCAACCCAAAATTAATTAGGACTTACGGGCTATTCCGAGGACTAAAAAGACACATCGCCTTGGCTGCTACAATGACCAAAATACCCCTGCTATATAAATAGCTATATTTTGCATTTTAAATATTTCCTAATATCACCATAAGGAAATATTGACTCCAAGGACAATGCTGCATTAGCAAAGTCTGCGACCTATAGGTGAAATGACTAAAATACCCCTCTACACATCGCCGTACATTTAGAGAGGAAGAAGTGTACTAACACCCCTCTAAATGACATCTACCATCCTTAGGCTTTTAGTCCAATGATCCACGACTTCCTGGAGTGTTTTCGCTTTCCAAGAGAGCTATCCTAAAGTAAACATCCGAGTCATGTTTTCTAGGGCCCTGGACATTTTAGATCATTCGGACAACCACAAGGGGCAATATAGTGTAGAAACTATCTTGTATGAGTCTGTCTTAACTAACTAGTTACATATACCCAATACACAAGTATATTGGTTCTACTATAGAACCTCAACTATAGCATATCAATGCATATGCTTCCAGTTTCGTCAGACTACTAACTCATACTCAAGTCTTTAAGCATTAGTCCACGCTGTAGCGGTAGTAGTCTAGGTTTCTATCATATAGTACTTTTAAAAATCACTACTACAAGTCCTGTCCTACGTATTCGAAATACGCTTATGTCATGAAGTGAGTGGACTACTCACTGGCTAAAGGTAAGCCACTCCCAATTTGGAATTCATAATATAATAACCTAAACATGATGAGATTCCCATTCTCATCAATAGGTTAAGAACAAATGTTTATGTGTTAAATAACCCGTGATCCATTCCTCATTGTGAAAGAACACTATTCACATGGATCACTTATTTAAACATAATGGGTCTGTTCCAAACGAAATTGTGCATAAACAAAAAATAAATTCACAAACAATTTCTGAAAATAAATTCTTTCATTAAAATATTCGATTTTACATCAGAAACCTAGTCTAAGAGGACATACAATCCAACAGGCCCTAGCAGAGAGTAGGCAGATAAACTTTGGGTTTTTAGGTACAAAATTGATGTTGC
>JANUWF010000248.1:0-44576 GCA_026120185.1 Voacanga thouarsii
GAACAATAGACCAAAACCTTTGACACAGACTTTCATGATCTTCTCTACCGCTTAGAGTTTTTTCTTAAGCTCCATGAAACTTGCTCATGTTGTAGTTCAACTTGAATTGAGAATATAAGTCAGGCAGAGTTTTAAGAACCATGTCAATTTAGCTCTCATGATCTATCAATGCAGCTAGGACCTCGGCCTCCTCGAAGTAAGCAATCATCTGGAGCAAATATTTTCGAATCAATGCCCCCTCAGCCATCCTAGTGTGCATGATTACACTAAGAGCTTCATGCCTTGTGGGCTGGCTCTTGTAGCAAACATGGTACACAATATATCATGCCCAAGTGGCCATGTGCTCATGCTTAGATTAGAGCACACTAGACATGGAAGCTAACAGGTAACATTTAGCCATCTTATTAGCTTTCTTCCATGCCTTCTTAGCCTCTCAATTTTGGTCAGTGGATTCTTCTCCAATCTCAAGACAGGGATCCGTAAGAACATATTTGTACTCCTTGACAGTGAGTACTATGTTCAAGTTCCTCTTCCAATCTATATAATTTAGGCCTGTCTCTTATTCTCCTTGAGAATTATTGACAATGGACTCGAAACCAGTACATTTCTGAAATATTGCGAAAAACATTTTATTTAATTTTTAAGAAATAAAAATTTAACATTCTTTATATTATTTCTTTGATAATAGATAACTCTTAAAATCATTATCAATAATATAAATAGTTTAGCTCTTAGAAAAACTAACAGAGCTTCGTAGGAAGATTAATAGCATCCTAAGTTAAGTGTATAACCATCATGAATCAAAACTTCTTAAAATAGGTAATGATTTAGAAAAAGTTCTACCGATAGGATGGCCACTAATTTACACCACTTACGGGTAATCTAATGCTAAAAACCTCCAAAGTAGGTTGGTTGACCCTAGAAAATACCCTACACTTTTAATTTTACTCTTCCATTTGTTCTAGATACTTGTGAAAATCTATCATATAAGGGGTCATGCTCAGAATGATGTGAGAAAATTCAGTATCTCTAATGAGAGTTGTGATTGAAGCCATGGGGTCATTGGAACTCCTTTCCCACTTAATATTTTATTGAAAATAGAGTTTTATGCCCAAAAACATTTTCTATAATATTATAGTTTCACTAACTTTAGTAAAAATATAAAATTCAATATTATTCTTTGTGTCAAGAATTAAATCCTTTGCGAGAATAAACTATGAATTTATTTTATTTTTCTAAGTCAATACCTAAATAAAACTTTATTAAATAACCTTAAGTTCAACATTATTCTTTATGTCAAGGATTAAATCCTTTGAGAGAATAAACCATGAACTCTTTTATTTTAAAGTTTCTTAGATAAAAACGTTTATCAAAACCTGTCCTATCTAGTGAGACTTGGTCTCACGAAAACTCGTGCATTTGATCACAAAAATGAAATAAGCATGATACCAAAAGTAAACTTTTTTTTCCATGCTCAAACTATTCATTTTTCCTAAGTGACCAAATAATGGATTAAACATCATGAATTAAAAATTAATGATCTTGTTTTAATCTTCGGGTGGTTCCATCATTCACTATTCATATGCATACAAATTATTTATCCATAGATAAATAAAACTATTGCAGAAAATTAATCTCATACAATGATTTAAAAAACATGATAACATCAAGGAAAACTGAACAACAAAACTTCAGCAGTGCTCTCTTGTTTCTTGGACAAAATTGCACACAACCGCCTTTGGGCAGAGTAGACCTGGCGCCGGGTCTATTCGGCCTATTTGGCACCGGGTCCAATATGTTCTTCCTCAAAATCGAAAATTTCAGCTGGGCAGAGTGGACCTGGCACTGAGTCTAATATGTTTTTCCTCAAAACCGAAAATTCCAGCTGGGCAGAGTAGACCTGGTGTTAGGTCCATTCGGCCCACCTAGCACTAGGTTTGTTCTAGAGTTCGCCGACTGTTGGAAAAAATTTAGCTTCTGCACATAGCAGCCCCCAAACTGCCCAGAAATTTCTAGCCTTTTAGCCACTTTTCACCCTTGAAAAATTCTAACAATCACGTTCTTCCGGTCCCTAAAGCTTACAGATTATAAGAATACAAAGAAGTGCAAAACCAGATATAAAAAACATGCCTTTACAAGAACCTATATCTCTAACCACGAGGCGTACATTGAATCTACTTAAAACTAGAAAAACAATGGGAAAACCGTTAGAATACATGATCCTATGCCTTAATCACGAGGCATACATGAACTCTAGAAACCAGTGTATGAGGGATCACATAAAATCATATAAGATTCATTTTTAAATAGTAAAGGTACCACTTTTTCTAGTTTTAACCCTAGTACATGCTCTTAAATGAAAATTGTGGCTCTGATACCATTTGAAGGATCACGAAAAAATATCAAAGAAAAACGCAGTGGAAAATTTTTTAGTTTTTTTCAAGCCACATGTAGGAGAGAATACTTACTTCTCCTTATTGGTTACGGATTAACCAACATGGGGACGGGTTGCACTGGAACTTCTTACATTGGAAGGGGAGAAGGAGGCGTCTACTATTCTATTGGAATTCCCGCCAATCTTCTACTCCTGCGCATCAAGCGTTTTTTTCCTCCTCGTCTTCCAGAGTATGACTCTACCTTATTCTTGGGTTAGCTTGGTGAAAGCTCCTTTAATTGGATAATCAAAATACTTTGAAAGAGAGAAAGAAGAGAAGAATGAAAACCAGAGAAAGAAAGAGCCAGAGAAAGACGGGACATCGGAGAAGAAAAAAAAACCTAAAACCACATTCTATTTTTCCTTCGTCTTCTTCTCTTATTTTCGGCCAACCTTAGGGCATCCTTAAGCCCTAAAGGCCAAAAATCATCAAGCCCTAATGGGCTTGGTGCTGTGCAAAAAAATAATCCAAGACTCGGCCCAATCCTCTTAATTAATTAGTTATCTTTTTTGGGTCTCATTAAATACTCAAGACTAATTAATTAATTTTAATTGGACTCTTAATATATGCCAACATATATCAGCCTAATTAATTAATTTATTCCAACCTAATTCTCATAATTAATTAATTATCTTTTATGGGCCTTATTAAAACCCAAGACTAATTAATTAATTCTAATTAGAATCTTAGAATAAATTTTATTTCTCTTCAAAATAATTATCCATTAAGCCAAGATTGTGTTTAAATAACACCAAGGTAACTTGAACTACTCTGAGGACCAAGAGATATACTATTTATGGCTACTAAATTGACCAAAATACCCTTATTATTAAGTAGCCACATTTTATCATTTTAAATATTTCCATTAATCACCATATGAAAATTTTGACCCCTAGAATAATATTGCTAAAGCAATGTCTTTGACCTACAAGTGAAATGACATAAATACCCCTCTATGTAACACCCATCAATAAGACAGGATAAATGTGTTGTCACCCATCTCTAAGACATCTACTGATGCATAAGTTTTGGGAGGATAAAATCATTAATTTTAAATCTATCCTTTAGTCAAGTTTTAATAAAACATTAATCCCAAAATACACTTGTGAGTAAGTATACTCATCTCAAGCATAGTATAGGGAATTAACGATTATCAATCATCAAAGGAATAAGTATACAATAATCGCTTTTCATTCGTTGTTTAACTGACCAAATAAAGTGATAAAAAATAAAAATAATATATATATATATATATATATATATATATATATAACTCATGGAGAGAAAAACATGTAATAAAATAATTATTCTCAAAAGCATGACATGAATTATTTAACACTTATCACAACCAATTATTTTCTTGGCGTTATGAAGAAATATAAAGTAAAATTCAATCGTTTGTCAAGTTATGAATCTACTTAGGTAAATTCCACTTTGTTTGTTAATCCATGGAATCCTATATTTTGATTAATATTAACAGATTTGTCAATCAAGCTAACATAACCAAAATATGCATTAAGCTAACCATTATATATTTTGATTCAATTAGCAGATTTGTCAATCAAGCCATCCTAACCAAAATATACATATATCTCAATTCCTTAAAATCATGAAATTAGCTAATGACCCTATGCAAGGAGAAATCAACTTAACATTTGATCACTTAGTTCTAAAATAAGAACTTCATCATTTAAATCCATTAAGAATTATCAATTATGAAATCAATGTAATGAAAATCCTAACATCAATTTGTCTAAGTCAATTAGAAGAACCTGCATCAATAACCAATGAAATCAAGTAATCAAATACCAAAGAAAATAATTAATTAATCAAAGAACTAAATTCACTCAAAATCATAAATCCAAGAATAATATCCAAATTCAATTAAAAAAATTAAAATCATCATTGTTGAAGAAAAAGAAAACAAAGGAAAGAGATAAATACTCATAGACAAGCCTTTCAATTTCCAATGATAACTCCTCCAAGTATCAATGCTCCTTGAGTAATTTCTGTAGAGAAAATATTTGTGATGAACTCTAAAAAATATATGTCAAAGTCCTACATTGTGCACCCCATTTTCTAAAGTAATTGGCCTTTATTTATAGGTTTACAAAGTTTCTAAAAGAATCCTAAGTAAAGAAGAAGTAATTTCCTAAATATCTAAAATAAAAAAGGAGTTGTAATTTTCCTAATAAAATTCTAAATAAAACAAAAAGGAAGTCCACCGCCTTTATATTGAGAATTTGAGAATTGGAAAACAATTGGACTTGATTTTGTCCTATTCACTAAAAACTTTAATGGATGTTAAAATTGGCTTCAATTGAGCCACTTTCCTTCAATTGAGCTGTGTGAAATTCTTTTTTTGTTGAGCCATGAAGCCGATTTCCCTTTGCCGAGCTAATGAGCTGCACACCCTTGTTGTCGGCTCATTACTGAGCCGCTGACTGAGCCGCACCAAGCCACCCGTAGTCAACTTCTTTCTTCTCCTTACGCGCACACGGAAGCTGTCGATTTTCTTCTTTCTTTTTTATTCTTTTGTCTTTTTCCTCTTTTCTTTCTGTCTCTGCTTTTCTTTTCTTGGCCCACCGAATTTCTTGCTTTTTCTTCTTCTTCATTGCTTTTGTTCTTTTGGTGAGCCGTGATCGAGCCATGAACAAACTTTGAGCCATTTTTCTTTTTCCTTTCTTTTAGCCAATTTCACTTGCATTGTTTCATCTATTTGTTTCCTCTGCAATCCTCTGTTCTTCCAGTATAGGACCGGCTCCAGGTCCATCTTCTTGGCTTGGTGCTAGGTCTGTGCTAGAAAATTACACAATTAGCTCCAAATTTCTCCTATTTTTGCATAAAATTTCAGAAAAGCATTTTTATAAGTGAAATATCATATAGGAAGGAATATGACTAGTTATTGTATTAAAAGTGTCTCAAATAACTAGGATAATAACGATGATTTTAACCCCTATCACATACCCCCATACTTGAATATTTACTTGTCATCAAGTAAATACTTAAACAAAGCACTCAAAATAATTTATTTCTTTTCAAGTTCATCCATAATAAAGTCATAAATTTTTTCCAACATTGGATAAAAAATTGTCATTCATTCATCCTTTTAAAACCTTTGTAAATCTTGCATTAAATCAAACAATTCCAAGGCTATCAAAGTTAAGTTAAACAAGCTTATATCTAGTACAAAAAAATTATTCTACTCCTCAAGCAAAATATAGATAACATAAATCATAAGTTAAGTCATTTAACCAATTTAAGTATTATAAACTCAAATTTACAATACTCAAGTTAGTGAAACACGAACAACACTCTACTCTTCTTCTTCTTCTTCTTCTTCTTCTTCTTCTTCTTCTTCTTCTTCTTCTTCTTCTTCTTCTTCTTCTTCTTCTTTTTTTCTATGACTTTGGGAATTGATATCCTCAAGTGCATGGATTTCTCTTTATACACCATATTGGTCGCCTTATAGTCATCATCAATTTTTCAATATATGTTTTTCTTCGCTTTCTTTTTATTTTTCCCTTTTGCCTTCAGGATAGCTTCAAGAGAGTGGATGCTTTTTTGCTTCTTCTCTTTTACTCACCATATTGACCCCCTTTTCAACAAAAGGTCTCTCTATTTTCTTTTAGAGATAAAAGCATATGTTTTTTTCAACTCAACATTTTTTTCATCTCATATTTTTTCAACTCATTTTTTTTTTCATCTCACATTTTTTTTCAACTCAAACTTTCTTTTCTCACATTCTTATTCAAAACTCAAAGTCAAGTAAATTTTAAATCCATAATACAAGAATTAATCAACAACTCTTCTCATATTTCATCATATCATCCATATTCAAACTCAAAGAATAAAACAAAACTCAAATACCAAATATAACCAAGGTTAAATTCTCAATACTTAGCAAAAATCCAAATTAATACACAAGTTTCATTTTTAATAAAATCAATCATAATGAATGAAAAATCCATATCTAAAGTAAAAAAGAAAATCATAATTCTATTATAGACATGTAAACTCAATTTAGCTCCAAATCTTCAAACTTTCAAAATGGCAAAATGGTTGTCCAAGTTTCAAGATTTTTCTAAAGTAACTCAACAACAAGAAAACACCAAGATAATTTGATAAAAACTTAGATCAAGAATATCACCAAACCACTCCCCCACACTTAAACTAGATAATGTCCTCATTGGCCAAAATAAACACAAGAAAGCATCTCCAATGGGACCAAAAATGATATAGGATAGAAAGTTTAAGCAATACTCCCCAAGTGCAGATTAGCTCTAAGATAAGAGAAGTTCATCCTTCAAGGAGTTGGAAGAATTATTGCCAGCAAAACAAGCCTACAAAAAGAAAAATGAACACGTAAGTAAAAGACGAAAAGGGAACTGAAAGAAAATAAGATAAAGGCTCAATAGAAATCAAAGGAAAAGAAAACTATAAAGTCAAAGCCTTTAAGTCCTCCTCGAAGTAGAGCCTCCAAACGGGCCTCCAGATTGTCCAAAAGAACCACCAAATAGACTACCACAACCTCCAAAGGACTCACAAGGTCTTCCTTGTCTCAACCAAACATACTTTGCAAATGGTTCTCTTTTTAGTGAAGAACGTTTCTAAACTCGTTGATGCTCAAGAAAAACAAGAAGAGTATCCAATGTAGATAGTAAAAGCACAATGTCAACCAACTTTAATCAACATAACAAGGAGGCCAAGATTTCCATAATTGCAAAAATTTTAGAAAAATGCATAGATAACTTTGAGAAGCAATCACAAAACTCACAATCCATTCTACGCATTTTCTTCCACCAAATAAACTCAACAAAGATATGTCCATGTCCAGTAAAATTTTTCCTCAAAAATACATATACAAAATGCCAAGAAATTCAAGAGGGTAAAATCTATAGTAACATGAAGAGAGTTTTTCCACCAATGTATACCCCAACGTATGAGCTTTAAAATTTTTTTATTTATGGGGGATAATTCATAGAAGAAGAAGAACAGGATGAAAAAGAAAGGAAGAAGACTAACGTAGTGAAATATACCATAAAGAAAGGAATTTGGGATGGGGTGGTTCCTCATGTCACAAACAAGAGACAAAAACAAAAAAAGCAAAAGAAGAAGGAAAAAGGAAAAAACAACAAAATATGAAGAATCTGGGAAGAAAAGAAAAAGAACAAGGAAATAAACGAAAAAAGATGGTGTGGTTACTGTTAGGCGTAATTGGCCCATCGCCAGGGACATTTTCCGAACCGAGTGCCGCCTTCGCTCTGCCCCAATTTTTTTTTTCATTTTTTTAAATAACTAAAAACAATCCTAATTGAATGCATGAACAAAGTACTTTTAAAACAAGAATTCATAAATTAAACTATTAAACTAAAATTAAAAATTGTAAATAAATAAATAAATAATAAAATAATATAAAATAAATTCAGTCCGTCTAAAATATCGTGTCAGCACAAGTCCAAACTTGACAATAAAAAGAGTTAGTATTGACTCAAAATTATAGACATAAAAATTATCAAATTAAAAATACAATTAGTACACATATTTCACATTAACATTAGGTTAGTAAAATTAACTAACTATACAATATATACAAATATACAAAGACAAGTTAGTAATTATTAATATGCATCTACCTATTTATATATTCGCATGGCTAAATCAATAAAATTCAAGCTTTCATGATATTGTTCATTGGCAACGACGCCAAAAACTTGATGCGTAAATTTTGGGTGCATAAAATCATTAATTTTAAATCCATCGGTTAGTCAAATTTTAATTAAAACACTAATCTTAAAATACACATGTGAGCAAGTATACTCATCGCAAGCACGTGAAAGTGAATTAATGAGTATCGATCCTCAAAGGAACAAGAACACACTAATCACTTTTCATTCATTATTTAGCCGACTAAATAAAGTGATTAAAAATTAAAATTAAAATAAGAACAACATATATATTCTCAAATGCATGACATGAATTATTTAACACTTATCACAACCAATTATTTTCTTGGCATCATGAAGGAATATAAAGTAAAATTCAATCATTTGCCAAGTCATGAATCTATTTAGGTAAATTCCACTTTGTTTGTCAATCCATGGAATCATATATTTTGATTAATATTAACAGCTTTATCAATCAAGCTAACATAACCAAAACATGCATTAAGCTCATCATTATTTATTTTTATTCAATTAGTAGATTTGTCAATCAAGCCATCCTAACAAAAATATACAAGAATCTCAATTCCTTAAAATCATGAAATTAGCTAATGACCCTATATCAAGGCAAAATAACCTTTGAACACTTAGTTCTAAAATCTTAATTTCATTATTCAAATCCATTAAGATTTAAAAATTATGAAATCAATGTAATGAAACTTCTAACATCGATTTGTTTAAGTCAATTAGAATAACTTGCATCAATAACCAATGAAATCAAGTAATCAAATACAAAAGAAAATAATTAATTAATCAAAGAACTAAATTCACTCAAAATCATAAATCTAAGAATAATATCCAAGTTACAATTAAAGAATTAAAATCATCATTGTTCAAGAAAAAGAAAACAAAGAAAAGAGATAAATACTCATAGACAAGCCTTTCAATTTTCAATGAAAACTCCTCTAAGAATCAACGCTCCTTGAGTAATTCTTCTAGAGAAAATATTGGTCATGCACTCTAAAAATTATTGTGCATTGTGCACCCCGTTTTCTAAGAGAAAATATTGGTCATTCCTACATTGTGCACCCCGTTTTCTAAGGTAATTGGCCTTTATTTATAGGCTTACAAAGTTCCTAAAAGAATCCTAATTAAAGGAGATGTAATTTCCTAAAAATCCAAAACAAAAAAGGAGTTGTAATTTTCCTAATAAAATTCTAACTAAAACAAAAGGAAGTCCACCGCCTTTAAATTGAGAAATTGAGAATTGGAAAACAATTGGACTTGATTTTATCGTATTAACTGAAGACTTTAATGGATGTTGAAATTGGTTTCAATTGAGCCTTGCAAAATTCCTTTTCTGTTGAGCCATGAAGCCGATTTCCCTTTGCCGAGACAATGAGCTACACATCATTTGCTGTCTGCTCATTGCTAAGCCGCTGATTGAGCCACACCAAGCCACCCGTAGTTAACTTCTTTCTTCTCTTTACGCGCGCACGGAAGCCGCTGATTTTCTTCTTTCTTCCTTATGCTTTTGTCTTTTCTTTTCTTTCCTTGGCCCACCGAATTTCTTACTTTTTCTTTTTCTTTGTTGCTTTTGTTCTTTTGGTGAGCTGTGATCGAGCCGTGAACAAACTTTGAGCTATTTTTCTTTTTCCTTTCTTTTAGCCAATTTCACTTACTCTTTTTCATCTATTTATTTCCTCTCAATCCGTTGTTCTTCCAATATAGTACCGACATCAGGTCCATCTTCTTGGCTTGGTGCTGGGTCTGTACTGAAAAATTACACAATTAGCTCCAAATTTCACCTATTTTTGCATAAAAATTCAAAAAATTATTTTTATAAGTGAAATATCAAATAGGAAGGAATATGAGTAGTTATTGTATTAAAAGTGTCTCAAATTAACCTCAAATAACTTGAAAAATAACGATGATTTTAACCTCTATCATTTATCATCCTTAGATCTCTAGTCCGATAATCCATGACTCACTTGAATGTACTTGCTTATGATTGGAAGCTACCTAAAAGCACACATTCTAGAGTCACGTTCCCAGGGCCCTGGATTATTTAGATTATCCCAAACAATCACAATGGGGTGATTTAACCTCACTAGGTGAAGCATAGAAACTCTATTGCATGAGTCTATCTTAACTAACTAGAGTAATGCACCTAACATACAAGGATATTGATCTCACAAAAGAAATCTCACCCAACATACATCAAAGTATAAAACCCTAGCTTCACCAGACCACTAACTCATACTAAAGTATGAAGGTATTCGTTTATGCTATAGTCGTAATAGTCTTGTATCTATAATTATAGTACATTAAGAGAGGCCACTACTATAGGTCCAGCTTCTACATATTCAAAATACGCTTATGCCTATGATGTGAGTGAACTACTCACTCGATTCAAGGTAAACCATTCCTCATTAGAAATCATGGTATAATAGTCTTACCTTGATGAAATGCCCAATTCCATCAAACGACTAAGAACTCAATTTCATTTGTATGACAAGTATCCATGGTCTATACCTTACTGTGAAGAATGACCTAACACATAGACCATTATTTGTCTTACTTGGACCTTTAAATGTGCAATAATATAGGAAATAAACTAATTGAATGAATAAATATTTTATTGCATTATGTTCATACAGAATACACTGTCTTTGAGGGTATACTTCCAACATAATGTGTTGTTGAACACGTAGAATCTCCTCTAAGCACCGCCCTCTCCTGACCAGAAGCACTCCCTCTGTAAGTATGTCTCTCCCTACTGTTCATCATCTCAAGGCTTCCCTTTCTATTCACACCAATGTCTATTCCTATTCTGCGAGTTAAGCTCCCCTCCCTCCATTTTTCTTTCTCCTAAATATGTATGTATAGAAGCCGAAAGATTTAGGTTTTATTTTTTGAATGCCCTGAGCAATTCTTCATTTCTCTTCGTTTGGTGTTTTTTGGTCCAATAATCTATTCTTTTTCCATTTCTGGGTTTTACCTTAGGATTCAAGGGCTTTTTTTTCCTAACACCAAATTGATAATGTAGAAAAGATCTAATCTTGACATGATTCTTGGTGGTGAAGTAAGAAAATTAGGCATCAATGCTTGTGAAAAATGAATTTATGCCTTTAGTTTGCCCTATTTTTACTTGGTAAAGTTTGACTGTGATGCAATGCTCCCTGTTCAAGTTTTCTGCCTACTATTTTTTTGTATTTCTTAAAACTCCTTTTAGTAATTTCTAATTTTTTATGGCTTAAATTTATTTTAATTGCTACTTCTCATACTTGGGTCCTGCTTTTGTGCAACTTATCCTACAACTTAGAAATCCAGTTCTTGTCATTCCCAAGTTCTTGTAGGGTATGGCAATCCAGATCTAGTAAAGAAATTTTTAAGGTTTTCCAAAATTCAGCTATTCTGTCACATTTCAATGCATGCATTTAGTTCATTTTTGACTTCGTATAGAATCTAGCAGTTTTTTTTCTACACAAAGAGGTCCTTGTTCAAACTTTCAATATCACTGACAAAATCAAATTAAAGAAGAACATCGTGGCTTTAGCAACCCATAATAATAGACCCCTAAAGTTGACTATTGTACCAAAAATGAGAGAGTATTGTAAACTTAGTTCCGAGATGGCAAGCTAAAACCCAAAAATTTAAATCTTTTCCTCGCTATCAATTTCAAATTCCCTGTCCTTACTCTATCCTATTTACTAGTGGCAATTTAACTACCGCTTTATACTCATGCTATCTCTTAGATTACGATTTGATTTCACTGTTAAATATAAAGTTATTGAACAAAATGTCAAACAAAACCAACCAAACTCTTAACAAAAAATGAAATTGTGAAACAACTGGTACTATTATCTAATCTAAAGTAGATCAATAAAATAAGATGCTACCTTATATAGTCTAAGATGCTACCCTATATAGTCCAAAATGGCATTTAATTTGTAATATGTACTGATGACATAATTTTCTTACAAAAAAAAAAAAAAAAAAGATCTTTAGAACCGAAAGAAACTGATGAATATTTATGCTTTTTGTGGAAATATGATTTTTGTATATATGTATTCAATTATTTATTTTAGTTTTAAATTTGTGTGGTATGTTCTTTTGGTCAGGGGTGAGGGGAGGTGTTCTTGTTTTTGGAACGCGCTTTTCGTGATTATTGCATTCCTCTGTCACTTGCAACTAATGGCATTACTTGTTATACCATTAGTTATTTTTAGTTAGCATATCCATCATATATCCCACAATATATTAATGAGGATAAAGCATGACCTAATGTTTCCCAAAAAGCTAATACACTGGTTCTAATGCCTACAAACTAATGTCTAATCAAAACTAAAATTCCTTGCATTTAGAAAGAGTAGCACATTGTTTTTCCTCCATGAAATGGAGAGTGAATGTTTAAATATTTTTTTAGATTATAGATATTATTTTTTCCACTCTGGTGATCCTGGATATTAAGGTTTTTAATTTGTTGCTTTACCTTTTCCATGATTGGTGTAGAACTTAGAGGCTAGATTAATATTTTTCAAATTTCTTAATTGCCTAAATTTAATTGCATAACTTAGAGGCCGGATTAATAATTTTCAAATTTCTTACTTGCCTAAATTTAATTGCATGAATATCATATTATGTATTTTTGTTCCTTAGGTTGTAACTTGCTTGTCTATTATTACTTGTAGCATCGCCAATATGGACAAATCTTATATGATTCTTCCTAGAAATTGCCATGCATATCAAAATGGTGTTGATTTTTTTTTTTTTTCAAGATTTGCAATGAACAACGCAAGTTTGAATAGGAAGATATTGTGTCCTTGTGTAAAGTGTGGAAATTGGGTAATGAGGATCGATATGGAGGTGCGAGAGCACCTCATAGTATATGGATTTATTAAGGGATATTCTCATTGGATAGTACATGGAGAACTTTCATTCTCTAGTTCATCTAGAACAAGTCTAGGTAATAATTTGCAAGATGTTACTAGTCAAACTAATGACATGGATGGCTTGTTGCATGATGCATTTGGCATTCCAATGCATGATAACATTGAGGGGGTTGAAACATCTCCCGAAGTTGAATGTTCAAACTATGATGCTGAGAATTTTTACACACTCATTAATGATTCTCAACAAGAGTTGTATACTGGGTGTAAAAATATCTCTAAGCTATCATTTCTTATTCAATTGCTACATCTTAAGTGTGCGGAGAAATGGTCCAACAAACACTTTGAAATGCTTCTTGATTTATTGCAAGAATCGTTTGGCGATGGTGTTGAAATTCTAAAATCTTATTATGAAGCTGAAAAGATAATGAAACAATTAGGTTTAGGGTATGAGAAGATAGATGCATATCCTAATGATTGCACATTGTACTGGGGGGATAAATTGGGATGGAAATATTATTTTACATGCAAAAAGCCTAGGTAGGAAACTTCAGAAAATGATCTTACAGGGGAGAAGAGAAAGATTGCAAAAAAACGTTATTTGGCATTTTCTAGTGAAGCCTCGATTACAATGTTTGTTCATGTCCTCAAAGACTGCTAAACCAATAAGATGGCATAGGGAAGATATAATAGATGATGGTTTTATGAGACATCCTACTGACACACCTACTTGGAAAAATTTTATCTTCATCCTGATTTTTCCAAAGATGTACACAATATGAGATTAGGCTTAGCTTTTGACGGGTTTAATCCTTTCAAAAATATGAATATTGCCCATAATACATGGCCTATCATCTTGATGCCTTACAATTTACCCCCTAGATATTATGAAGCAACCATACTTTATGTTATCTTTGCTAATACCTGGTTCGACTACTCCGGGGAATAATCTTGATGTCTATTTAGAACCTCTCATTGCAGACTTAAAAGAATTGTGGGGTGTGGGTGTATCTACATATAATGCGTATTCCAAGCAAACTTTTCAAATGTGGACTGCTCTATTATAGACTATTAGTGATTTTCTTGGATATGCTAATTTATCGGGGTGGAGTACTAAAAGGGAGTTTGCTTGTCCCATTTGTCATAAGGAGATAGATTCACAATGGCTGAAAAATAGTGTCAAGCATTGTTATATAGGACACCATAGGTTCTTAGAACCCGATCATTCATGCTCGATCCTTTAGTGGTAAACAGGAGCATCAAGAGAGACCTATTTTTTATCTGGTGATATGATTTTAAATGAATTAGATGGTATTAATTTTAAGTTTGGGAAGTTGGTGAATGATAACCAAAAATTTCCATTTAATTGGAAGAAAAAAAGTTCCCTTTTTAAATTGTCTTATTAGAAGGATAACTTGATGCGACATAATCTTAATATAATGCATATCGAGAAAAATGTTAGTGAAATGATTTGTGCCATATTACTTGAGATGGATAAGAAAAGGGACCATAATTCACAGCTTAACTTGAAAGACATGGGAATTAGAGCAAAACTACATTCTCTTGAGATGGAGAATGGTACATCTTCTTTGCCCCGAGCTTCATTCACTTTGAGTAAGAGTGAAAATTTGAATTTTTGCAAGCTGTTGAAAAGGGTTAAGGATCTTGATGGATATTCTGCTAGCTTATCTAGGTGTGTACAACTAAAGCAACAAAAGATTTCAAGAATTAAGAGCCATGATCATCATGTGTTAATGCAATAATTACTGCTTATAGCCCTAAGAAAAGCGTTGTCAAAATCTATTCAATATCTTTTGCTTAGGCTAAGTACGTATTTCAAACTACTCTGCTCCAAGGAATTATTACCTCGTGATCTGATACAACTAGAGATGGATATTGTTTTCGTTCTTTGTGAGCTAGAATAGGTCTTTCCACCATCAACTTTCAATATCATGATGCATCTATGTGTTCAACTAGCCTATGAAGCAAGAATAGTCTGGTCCAGTATAATTTTGATGGATAAATCCAATTGACGGTATGCATTATCTATTTTTTATTTTTATTAGTTTTTCTTTTATTTTTAAATGTTACAATTATAGTTATGGTATTTTTATAACCTTATTACTTTAGGTACTTGAGCATTTTGAAATACTATGTATGAAATCAAAGTCGCCTAGAAGGTTCTTTTGCAAAAGGTTATTTGGCTAAAGAATGCCTAACATTTTGCTCATTATATTTAGCTGATTATGTCCAAACAAGGTTCAATCGAACATCTAGAAATAAAGAAGATGAGGCTAACTCTCAAGTAGGTGTGGATGTGTTTACAATCAGGGTTTTTATTGGGTAAAGGCGCACCAACAAAGTTTGATCGAGATTCTTTGAATAAAGCACACCAATTTGTACTATCCAATTGTGATGTTGTTAAGCCATATATTGAGTAAGTCTCCTTAAATTTTCAAAGAGGGATTGCAGTTCTGTAGTTTTCGTGATGAGACATTTATTAAATCATCTTCTAATTTGTAAAGTTAACACCATACAATGGTAGCCCAAAATCATCCACGTGCTTCGGAAGACATGAAATTGAATGTATTCATAGTGAGACATTCACCCCATGGTTTGCCCATTATATAAGTTAAAATTCTGTAGTAGTATTTTCTTAGGTGCTAAATTAAATTCTATTTTATTGTATATATTAATTCTTTTTTGTGAACTAGGTTACTTCTTTGTAAATATCTGAAGATAGCCCTATTACAAAAGATTTGGTTTATCCTTCTAAGGGCCCCAAAGAAGTTGGATTATAGTATCAAGGATTCATGATAAATGATTTTAGGTTTCACACAAAAGAAATTGAGCATAAAAGAAAAACCCAAAATAGTGGAGTTTCTGTGAATGCAATTACTTCAAGTTTTTCAAGTATAAGGGATGAAAATCCTATTTTAAGTGATGTGGCATATTTTGGGGCTTCAAAGAATGTAATTGAGTTAGACTACGGAGGCAATCAAAGAGTTGTATTATTTTAATATGACTGGGTGTCGAAAGAGAAGAGACTAAAACAAGATGCGGATGGATTCTTATTAGCAAATTTTAGCAATGTGCATTCCCATAAAGAACCATTCATTCTTGCCTCCCAAGCAACATAAGTATTCTATGTAGAAGAATCAATGGAAAGTGATTATCATGTTGTTGTTGTTACAAATACAAGATCAGTTTATAAAATGGGAGATATCATGGATATTAAGACACATTTGCAAGATGAAATCTGCAACCCCATAGCTGATGAAGGGGACGAGAATTTTTGTTGGGTTCGTGAAGGGGATGATGAGGATTGAGTGTAGTGTTATGACTATATAACAATTGTACTACCTATTACTATGTTGTTTAATGTAGTATTTATTATATCAATGCTTTTACTTTTTTACTTTGATATGTATTTTTTGACTTATGTGTTGGACTGAAGATTGCTAAATATGTAGTGCAATATTGCATTATTTTTCTATGTATTCCTGCATTAACTGCATTTTGCTAATATTTGTTCTGTTGTCTCGTTCTATTCTTCTCTTTGTTCTCTTATACCTGTTTATAGTAATTTTTGGCGAGAGAACATCTAGCAATAAAATTTATTTTGCGGGTTAGGCGACTTCACTAGGTTTTATAGTGTTGCTAACTTAATTTCGAGACTCGGTAATTTCAAGTGAATTTAAAAATAAGTTTTGAATTTTTTTTTGAAGAATTGCCATAGCTTTAGGTGATTTAAAATTTTAATTCATTTATGCTTTAATTATTTGTTTATTTGGTTGATTTCGATCAAATGGCCAGTACACGCGAGTTGAAGAAGAAAAGAAGTGTGCGAGGAACACAGAGACAATTCTCTAGATGATCAGCTAAATATGCTAGCTAAATGATTTGGCATACCTCCGTCTAACACACAACTAAGTGATCCAAATTGTAAGTATATAAAAACCATTTTCTCATGATGACTTTACTGAATCTGCTACTAACCAAACTTGCTCTGGTTATTTTATTTTTAGTCATTGTGCAGTTGAATGACCAATCTGAAAATCATTTAGATGAAATACAAATTGTGCATGTCAGAGAAAATCCTTTGAATGCAGCCCAAACCATGTAAGTTGCTGAATGATATGGCATGGCTTTGTCTAACACACAACCAAGTCTTCCAAGTTGTAAGTATATAAGAATCATTTTTCCTCTAACAAAACCCAACACTAATAAAAGTTGCTCTGGTTATTTTATTTTTAGTCATTATGCAGTTGAATGGTTGGCATGAAAATCCTTTGGATGAACCCCAAATCGTGCAAGTTGGAGAAATAATGTTTGTCCATCACACCAGTGCACATGCTTATTTAAACATTTTAAGTGACCAACAAATGTCATTCCTGCGTACCATGCAAACTTCTAGTGGAGTTAGTATAAGTACATTATGATTAATAGTCGTTGTCTGCTCTATTATGAGAAATCATATTTTTCACCATTCTAATTCTAATGCTTGGTGTAGAAAATATGGAGAGAAGTAGTAAATCTAGAGGGCCAACTTATTGTACTGATACATGGGGACGTCCTAAGAACAAGGGTCTAATTATGGTTGAATTTAACCATAAAGGACAACCCGTTGGAAAGAAGCAAAAAAAAGCTGTCTAGTTTCTGAGGTACTATAGCTAGAAATGGTATGCATGCCCCACTGAATTATATATCTTGGACAAAGATGCCAAAAAGCTATAAGAAAGACATGATTGACATTGTAAAGGTAATAGTCCCATGATCAATACATCCTTTAGATTTTTGCTATTTTGGAATTTTTTTTTTTTTGTAAATTTTACTGTCCATAATGATTCTTGACAAATTTACTTCACAACAGGGAAGGTTTGATTTGCCACTAGGCATTAAACCAAAAGTTACCTCATCAATAGGGAAATTATGGAGAGCTTGGAAAAATGCTTCAAAAAGGAATGGTTCTTTGCAAATCAAAGGGTCAATGTGCTTCCTTCTTATGGAGAAGACCAGATACTTGAAGACTAATGGTTATGGTTGGTTTCCTTTTGGAATTTAGAGGCTAGCAAGGTAATGTTGAGCAGCTTTATACCGCTCATTTCAAATTTTTACAGTAATAAGTTAGATGGCGGACTTCAAATTTCCATTTGATTGTATTTTTTTCAAGTATTAGCCGGAGGAATACTCATAGTAGGAGAAGCAAAAAATTGAATCATAGAATGGGGCAAAGACCATTTGCACGAGTTGCTGGAGATTTGGTAGATTTTACTGCACTCAAAGTTTTTTTTGGCCATGATGATAAAAGTTGTTTATATAACATTATCAATTTGATTAAATTCTTTTTTATGTAGGCCAAGAAATTAGGGCATCGCCATCCCGACTCGAAATATTCGAGGAGTGCTTTACGAATATAATGGGAAACCAGGAAATAGCGAGATTACAAATAAATTGGTACATGTTTCGTTAAGATTCGTGGACTTGTAAATGCGGAAAACATCCACGAATTCCTTCCGAGGATCCAAGTAAACGATTAAGAAGACCTTAGGTTTACAGAATTACCTCTCTTCGGCATAATCGAGATCCTTCGATTCTGATTGTGCTGTCATACGTACAACCCAAACGATCACTAGACGCTGTAGTGTGCGAACGTCCTCTATAGGTACACATGGTGAACTAACTCGTTGCCCCAAGAGTGCTAGCGCCTAGGGTTTGAGAGGGTTTTTTTTTTTTTCTGGTGAATAAAGGTACGAAATTTTTAATAGAACTAAACTATTAAGAAGACGGCTAGGGTTTTCTTAAAACCTTCCGAATCCCTTAGAGTCCAAATATGATAATATCTTATCATATTTTAATTTAAATTCAAATTAAATTAAAAACTGATATGATAAGATTCTGCCATTATTTCGGTAATTTAACTAATTAATTTACTGAGTCAGATTTTTATAATCTGGATATCATCCGGATACATCGAATGTGGACATATTTCCAGCATTCATTGCATCCGGTAAATTTTCTACGTTCGATTAACTTAGATATATTTCCAGATTTATCGAATCTGGCTACTAGAAAAATAACCTAACAAGTTCACTTATTGTGTGATCCTATAGGTTCATTTAATACTAGCAGTGTGCCTAAATCATATATCCAGGTTAAATGAAGATCATTGATCTCTTTGAACCAATCCATAATTTTATATTTAGTCCTTTTGTCACACGATATCCAGATCAAGCATAAGGCACGAAACATGTCATCCTTATTAAGCTTAATCAAGTATTTCTTGATTTCATAGTAGACTGTTCAAATAAATGATATCAATATCTTAGATTGATATATTTGAGTACGGCCATGCATTTTAACGGTCTAACTTATCAATGGGCCCACGGATATCTCTCCCATAATTGAGAGGGACAAATTCCTTCACTATCAATCATATTCCTCTCCTTGAATTATTCTATATCCAACAATACTCTAATTTATTATCTGGTTAAAGACAACTTTAGACAACGTCAAAATATAGAATTTATCAAGTAGGAAACTTATGATGAATTTAGGTCGAAGGACTTTTAATATCATTATGACTAGAAAGTACTTAAGACATGTTCCATGAAGTACTCTCACAGTAGGTCATGTCCAATACAATGTTCTCTACCATATATTTATGCTTTGATTTGATATCACAAATATCCATGACCAGTAAAACATAGCCATCTAGTTACAAACATACTAATCTTAATTTATTATTGTTCCAATAATAATAATCGATTAGGGACTGTTTTAGAATAGTCATTGTATTTATTGTTGGGTTTTACTATCAAGTCACGTACTTGATGACCACAAAACAAAATGCACTATTCATGGAAAGGAAAACCTCATATTATTATATAAAACATAACAAAAATGGTACAAGTACAAATTGACTCTAGGGCATATCCCTAACAGTTTCACTATGATTTATCCTTTAGTTTTTTAACTTTTTTCGTCATAATTAATAAGCACATTTTTTTTTTTTTTTTGTTACAAAACTTGATGAATGAGAAGAGAAGTGAACTTTCTTCTAACTCCATTGATAAAATTGGGCTTGATGACATTTTCTCACAAGCAATGGGACCAAATAGGAATGGTCAGGTTCGAATGTGCGGTGGCGGTGTTGCACTATCAGATCTTTGGTGTAACGACCCAAGTACCTAGGCCCAATAGGGCTGGGGATGTCATCCCGTCCAAAGGACAAGGGGTCTTTATAACTAGGTCACACAAATGAATATAAAACAATACTTTAAAATTGAATTTATTACAACCCAAAAATTCAATAACAAATCCAGAATAAATTGTTCACTATCATCTCTCAAGGTAATAAATAAAATAACAACATAGAGTCTTCCAAGCAGGCAAAAAATCTAGCTACTCAACTCCACAATAGGATTGACCTGAAAACATGGCATAAAAAGTGATG
Organism: Voacanga thouarsii; assembly: GCA_026120185.1. Lineage (NCBI taxonomy): Eukaryota > Viridiplantae > Streptophyta > Magnoliopsida > Gentianales > Apocynaceae > Voacanga > Voacanga thouarsii. Next base: position 20,447 of record JANUWF010000248.1, read on the forward strand.
AGATAAAAATCTCAGTAAACCCATGTGTGCTTTGAATGTTTCAGGTAAAACAGTTCATTAATGCAGGTTGTAAAAATTACATAAGAGAAAGTGCTGGCAAGTAAGAAATAAGGATTAAAATAAAGAGTGGCGTTTTGCTTTTCAAACCATACATGTGCATAATAAATACAACCACTCAAATGGGTGGCCATGGGTTGTTAGGATTCGTGGACTCCTAAACGCGGAAAACATCCATGAATCCCTTCAGAGGATCCAAGTAAACGATTAAGAAGATCGTAGGTTTGCAAAATTACCTCTGTTAGGTGTAATCGATATCATTCGATTCTGATTGTGCTGCTATATGTGCAACCCGAACGATCACCAGACGTTGCAATATGCGAACGTCCTCTATCGGATACACACCGCGAACTCACTCGTCACCCGGGGAGTGCTAGTGCCTAGAGTTTTAGAGGCTTATTTTTCTGGTGGATGAAGGCACGAATATTCTTAACAGAATAACTCTCTAGAGAAGACGGTTAGGGTTTTCTTAAAAACCCCTCCGAACCTTTTAGAGTCCAACCCTAAAAATATCTTATCAGATTTAAATTTAAATTTAAATTAAATTAAAATTGATATGATAAGATTCTGCTATTTTCTCGGTAATTTAACTAATTAATTCACCAAGTCAGATTCTTATAATCTGGACATTATCCGAGATACATCGAATGTGTTCATATTTCCAAATTCATTATATCCGGAAAATTTTCTAAGTTTAATTAACTTAGACATATTTCCAAATTCATCAAATCTGCTAACTAGAAAATAACCTAACTAATTATTTTACCGAGTCGATTCTTATAATCCGGATATCATCCGTATTCATCGAACTTGGTCACCAGAAAAATAACCTAACAAGTTCGCTTATTGTGTGACCCTATAGGTTCATTTAACATCTGGTAGTGTGCCCAAATAATATTTAAATAGCGCACAAGTTATAAGCAGTTTCTAGCAAAACATTATAACTATCCAAAATTAAATGAAGATTGGTGATCTCTTTGAACCAAACCATAATTTTATATTTAGTCCTTTTGTCACACGATATCCAGATTAAGCATAAGGTATGGAGCATGTCATCCTTATTAAGCTTAATCAATTATTTCTTGATTTCATAGTAGACTATTCAAACAAATGATATCAATATCTTAGATTGATATATTTGAGCATGACCATGCATTTTAACTGTTTAATTTATCAAGGGGCCCATGGATATCTCTCCCATAATTGAGAGGGACAAATTCCTTCACTATCAATCATATTCCTCTCATTGATTTATTCTATATCCAACAGTAGTCTAATTTATTATCTGATTAAATACAACTTTAGACGACGTCAAAATATAGAATTTATCAAGTAGGAAACTATGATGAATTTAGGTCGAAGGACTTTTAATATTATTATGGTTAGAAAGTACTTATGATATATTCTATGAAGTACTCTCACAGTAGGTCATGTCCAATGCAATGTTCTCTACCAATTATTTATGTTTTGACTCGATATCACAAATATCCATGACCAGTAAAACATAGCCATCTAGTCACAAACATACTAGTCTTAATTTATTATTATTCCAATAATAATATTAATAATCGATTAGGGACAGTTTTAGAATAGTCATTGTATTAATTGTTAGGTTTTACTATCAAGTCACGTACTTGATGACCACAAAACAAAATGCACTATTCATGAAAAGGAAAACCTCATATTATTATATAAAATATAACGATAATAGTATAAGTACAAATTGACTCTAGGGCATATCCCTAACATGGGTTACCACACATTAGGCCCCATGACCATATAATGGTCAGAATGCCACACTTTGTGCAGACTGACAAAAGGTAGGTGATTAGCCTACCGGGTAAGATACTCCTCCTTCTCTACGCCCAAACAAACCAGTTGTCTATTCTGGAAACACACAGTCCACTTGACTGAACTTGCTAGCTCAGACCAGCATGACTAAGTAGTATTGTCATTTCTCTATGTTGAGTTTATCTTTTGGAGGTGGCCTCCTGCCCGAAGACTCACTATTGCTCTTCAAAACTAGTACTACTAGCCTACTCTTATTGAGTACTCAATGTTGATTATCCCACATGGGAGAAAATTTATAAAACAATGCTTTGTTTGGAAATAGCAATTAAGGGTTTGTAAAATTCGTGTCAAAGTTGAGTTTTAGAAAGAGTTTAGTGTTTGAGCAAAACTACTTGTTTTATAAATGACTTTTTCACTGAACAAGAAAGAAACAATCCTTAATTGCCTTTACAAGAATGAGTGTTCATACGCTCTACGCTTGGCTTGCCATAGCAACCTTTTGTTATCAAATAAGTTTATGCATGAGCTTACCTGATCATTTGCTTGCAAATTCACAAATCTTCCAAAGTGACCTAACCCCGCCAGGGGTAAACACAAGTCATATGGTTATACTCAAGCTATATTCGCTTCCATAAATAATCCTAGTTCAACTTATTACAATCATGACCTTAATGTCCCAAGCTTTAAGGCTAGAAAAAAAGTTTAGCTTGATAAGTGAAAATAACTGGGGGTTGTAAAATAATTACTAATAAGTCATAGGTCCAAATATAAATCTTGAGTGCTGTTATTAATAAATAAACTGGGGTTTAATTGATGAAGAGTCTTAAGTCTTGGATGATATTATTAAAATAAATTATTACTAATCTCTTAACTAATGATTAATAGATAGAAAATAATTAATAAATAAAATTAATATTAAATAAATTTTATTAGATTTTGATCAATAGATAATAAATAAATTTCAATAGTATTTATGAATATATGGCCTACAAGATTAATATTTTACCTATTATTATTATTATTATTATTATTATTATTATATAAAAGGCCTTATTTATTATTGTTATTATATATAAATATTTATATATATATATTATTTTTAGTAAAAGGTATCATTTGTTTGGCTAAAGTATCACTATTCTATTTAGTATTCCAAATCCAACTTCCTAGGATTTTTGAAATCTTTGGAGGAAATCATGATGTTAATTTTATTTAACGTAATAAAACTAGCTTAGGATCAACAAGGTCATGATTATAATTTTCCTATTGCTAACAAGAATCATAAACATATACTCTAACATCAATCAACAAACTATTCCATTCATGAGTGAAGGCTTAAATCCATATCCACTAACACATGGTCAAAATTCTACTAAGCATAATCATATTCATGGATTTAATGAAAACAAGAACATAATACCCTATTCACCAAAGATGACATAATATCTAGCATGCTTAAACATCTAAACTCACTCAAATCATGAAAACATACATCGATCCACAAGAAATATTAAAAACTTAACCATGGAAAAACATCCTTATGCTCCAATCTCAACTCCTTCATACACAAGCACATACTCAATCCCCAATCATATTCCATCCTTTTCTAACAACATCTATGAGACATGATTTTAGAATTAAAGAGAGGGTTAAAGAGAAATACTTGGTTGATGACAATCTTGATGAAGATTCAAGGAGATCTACACGCTTAGGAGGCTTGATTCGTCTAAGAAGGAAGAAGAAAAACGGCCATGGTTGAAACAACCATTTCGGCCGAGAGAGAGAGAGAGAGAGGGGGGGGGAGAGTATTAGTATATCATGTTAAAGATTGAAGGAAAAGAAGATGAACAAAATCGTTCTTGGTTACCTTAATAGAGTTCTTGAGACTTCAAGAAAAATTCTGGTTTTTGATCCGATAGCATATTTTTGTTTTCAATGTTTGATGTTATAAAATCCAGAAATGGACTCTAGGGACTGAGTAGACATGATCTGGAGTTTTTGGAAAGGATTGGAGGTGTTTAGAGTGGTCTTAGGCTTGAACAATAGTGGTGTGTATTCTTAGAGTTCTTGGTGTTCTTGGAGAAATGGAGAGAATTGGAGAGAAGTTGGAAGAAATTGCTGAATGATGTTGGTCGAATGGTTGAGGAATTCTTGTGATTTGATTTTCAGATTAGGGAAGAGAGGGAAATCTGGTCATTTGAATTTCAAAGGGAGTAATTTTGGGAGTGAATTAAGGTAGAAGGTATGGTAGAGTGGTTTGATTGATGGAGGTTCTTTGGAGCTGTAATGGCCAACTGGTTTGCTGTGGTTTTGCTGAAATGGATAAGGGTTGAAGGAGCTATAGGTTGGCTGAAATGTTGAGTGCAATGGTGGGAGGATTTCTAGTTGTTGAAGCTTAATCTAAGGAAGTTCTCATGGAGCAATTTGATGGAATTTTGAATTTTAATTGGAAGCTTGATTGGAGTAATTGAAGGAGGAATTTAAGGTGTGGCTATGGTGTTCAATCATGTAGGTCAGTGAAAGAAGGGGATGAAGTTCAGTTCATAGCTGACTAAGGTTAATTTCACAGAAAGTTGAAGTGATTTTCGGACAGGGCTTGAAGAGGGAGCAAGGCTGGAGTTTTTCTGGTTGGTCATTCGAATGGTTTGTTGGAATTTTTGTGCAGTTTTTTCTGCAATGTTCTAGTAGACTTGCAGTGAGTTTAAAGTGGTATTGGAGGGTCCTTCAAGGCTATTTTCCAGCCTTCTTTATGGAGGAAAGGCAAAGGTGAATTACTGGTTTGAGTGCTGAAGAAACATCTTTAGTTTTTGGTCTGCCATGCTGCGAAATTGTCTAGAAATTTTTCCTGGTTTGCACAGCTTTGTGCAGTCCGATTTTTAGCCTAGGATTTCAGTCTTCAAGTTGAACAAATTGGCTATTTTTCTAGAAGCATTTGAGTGAGAAAAATGGCTAAAGTTTTTGAAAGCTGGACTAACCAAGAAGCTGAAAAATTTCCAGATTGCTACCATGAAGAAGATGAACACTTATGGAGTGGAGTTTGAAGGTTCAACCATGGAGATTAATTCTCTTAGGAACCTTCCTTAACTCCTTCCCCATTTTCAGTCAAAACTCTATCCTCAAGGAGCCATTTTCAAAATTCCAAGGGTCAATAAACCTTGCTGAATTTTTTGGAATTAAAATGTGGATTTGGATAAATTGAATAAGTTTAATTGGTGAAGAATTTAAGGTAAGCTAAGGAACAAAAAGGGCATGAATCCCTTAAGAATTCTTGTAGGGCATAAGAGTAGGATTAAGACATTCCTTTCATGTCTCCATTAGAACAACACTCCTACTTCTACTTATGGCATGCAAGGGACAAAAATATTCTACCTCATATAAAATAAAATTTAATCATGATAAAACTTAATTGGTGGGATTTGAACTTAAGACTTTAGAGATTAATTCCAAAGCTCTAACCACTAAACCACAACAACTCTTATTCCTATTTTCTCTCCTAAATATTCTTCCTATTTAATCCTCAAGCTATCTCCCTATTTTCACTTCAAGCAAAATTACCGTTTTACCCTTCCTACTTAATAAGCACAACTAAACCTTCTAGACTATAAATCACAATTCCAAAGTACATATAAATCATTTAAATATATATATATATATATATATATACATTCATGTAAGAAAATATGATATGCATCCCGACCCCCCTTACTCTAGAGTTAGTTCTAGTTGGGGTTTCACATTTGGGGTGAAATTCTGACTCGTAGTACTCAACATATTCTCATGGATGAACAAAAGAATAAGATAGCAAGGCTTGAGGAATAAGCTAAAGAGCAAGCAGAAATCATTAGGGAACAAGGTAGAATACTAGATGAAGTTCATGTAAATATGGTACAGAACGACAATAATATGTCAAATCAGTCAAGGGCTGGATCGCTAGAGTCAAACTAGCAAACTATCCCAACTAACTATACCAGTATATTAAGGGTACTATTATCTATTATCAATGGAATCATATCTTATATGAAATACCTATTTGATTTCTTTTTCACATTTAGGATTAATGGCTCAATAGAATTTTGGTTGTTTAACTAATCTGAACATTTTTGCTATTATTTAGCTATTTGGCTATTTTCTTTAGGTACATGCTATTGTTTCAGTATTGAGCATAAGGGATCCTTCAGAAATAGTTTCAACTACACTTATTAGGAGGTTGGACCTTAAAAAGATAGTTGGCCTACATCGCTTTAGATAAGATTGGTGTGAGATTGATATTATACAGCTATATTCTCATGATGAGCAATTTGATTCATCCATACTCACTTCTGAAAACAATTGGAGATGCTCACGGTGCACCTATTGCATGGCCAACAAGCTTGGTATAGCTGTGATAAATTTTCCTTGTCTTTTCTAACCATTCAATAATAGTACTTGGTAATTACTTTAATTCTTCCTTTCAAGAAGACAACGTGATAGATTTGTTCTCAAGAAGCATTCAAGAGTAGTATTTTTTGTGGGCTATGGTTTTGCTTAAGTATATGTGTGGAATTCTGTAATAGCCTATGAAAAATGTGGAGTTTTGTCAACCTTTTTTTATGCAGTCTCTCTTTGCAAGAATAGTATTTTTTAGCTATATCGCATTGGGTGTATCACATCTTGAAATGTTGAGATATGGCAAAATAGGATTATGTTTACTTTTTTACGTGGAATATACTTATTGCTTGCTTGTCATTATATGGAAATGATGTATTAATATACCCCTATGCTGCTATAAAATTTGTTAACTATTCAATTAGTATTCCTTCTTTAGTGATGAAGGTGGCTACTTGATATAAATTATACAAGCTTTATTAGAGCTTAGACTTTAATGGGTTTCGCATTTATTATCCCTTACCATCTTCATGTTAATCAGCATTAGTGTTGATGCATAGATAAGTGTATATATCTATCTATGTGTCAATAGAGATAGTTCAGAAATATACTACAAGCTTCTCTGTAATTGATGTTTAATTGCATGCTTGGGCTTTCATTTTTCAAAATTGATATCTATTTGTAATTTCAGGCAATGAGTTGAATGTTTATGATGTGCTCCTATTTTGGTGACTTTTAGAATGTTCATACAAGAGGCTGAATATTTATGATGTGCACCTTTCTTGGGATTTGTTTCTTTGTAGATTTAGGTGGAATTATATTTAGTTAGAGTCATATTATTTATCAGTCAATGTGTCCGAGCCAGGCTAAAGTACCTTTTTTTACCCTCTCTTTTTCTTTGAGAAATAGTTCAAATTATTTTTATTATCATTTACAAATTTGATGTTTTAAGAGTCTTCTAGGTTATTGTACTTGGTGGTTGGTAATTTGGCTAAATGTTAAGACAGGTTTAAGATATTTCATTTTCTTATTTAGAGAAATTTCACATTATTATCTCTTCATCCCTTTCTTATTTAAATTTTATGTTTGGTTATACATGTACACTTTATGCTTGCGCTCCCATTTTCGTGATGCTCATGTTGTGTTTTGATTTAAGCTCCTCTTTGTCAAAATTATACATTTGTGGATATAATTTAGTCGGTTCTTCTTAATCAACAAACAAATGTAGCAAAAGCTTTAACAGTCTATGAAAGTTGTTGGGTGTGCCTTGTTTTATGCATTAACTAAATGATATGGAAATTTTATATAGTGGTATAATAGTGATAATCTTTTGTTATGCTCAGATTAGAGAAATAGCTTGATTATCAAAATTCTAATTTTGTCTAGCTCGAATGTGTGCATTTTATAATGGTAGGTTTGTAGGGCTCGAGATGAATGTAACTAACGGGATATGTTGCTACAAGTTATTTTGATGCTACATATGAAGGAAGTATAGTAGATCATTTGGCTAAATGGAAGCATTTAGATATTAATGGAATTTTGCCTTAATGGATACATTTAGATTTTATTTTGGATTATATAGTTTTGATGACTTCCTTGATGTATATATACATAGTACTATACTTTCTATTGTATGCAAACATTTTATTTTGGCTTTAATGTGATTTTATAGTATGTTAAAGTCTTTAAGTTTATTTTATTATATTAGGTAATTAATATATGTAATAACTAAAATGTCATAAAAAAAATGTAGTGACACGTTGACAATATCATTACAGGTAACATTTCAAAGAAATCTAAACATAGCCAACGCATGATGGAAATTTAAAATTGTAAGTTTAAACAACATGTATAAGTGTAATAAAAAATAATAATGACAACATAAAATGTCACGAATGCTAATAAAATGTAATATAATTGAAAGTTATTGTTAGCCCTAAGGGCTTTCTCCTATATTTTGACTTATGACAAACATTGATATGAACTAACTTGTGTAATCTATTGTGATAGGACATGTTTGACCTCTATTCTTCTAAGGCATTTAAATATGATTGTTTGGCAACTCTTCCGTGATTGAATTCAAGTATAGAAGATAAAAAAGAAGATCAAAGTATACGGAATTACATATCAAGAAGTCCTTATTAGAAGAACTTTTAACTATGAAGTGTTTTTAAGGTATTTCTATTAATTCTTATATCTTTTTTTGATTCAATTGACTTTACCTTGAAGCACACAAAAGAGAAGATTTCAAAGTTTTGAAAATCTCAAAATTTTGGATTGAATAGTTTGGATCCAAAAGATTCGTCTAAAATCCGTAAACTGTGTTGAAATGTTTTTGCTTGAAATAGTGTCATTCTGGACTTACCTTTTAGATGCATCATCGTTCGAAACCTGAGTCCAAAATACAAATAATTTTAACAGAAAATTATAGTCGCTTTTATAGCCGTTAGCATTTCACTTTTTGGCTCTCTAAATAGCATCTAAGCAAGATTAGACAAAAGATTTTTGAAACATTTTTCTAAGAAACACTATTGCTCAAAGTTTTCAAAAATCTCCTTTTATCATAAAGTTTCAAGGTGAATTCATATTGTGTTAAAGGTAAAAGTATTTGTGCTTTGTATCTTAGTGACCATCTGCTCAAATAAGTGAGCCTTGTACTGTTCTATTGATCTTCAATCTCTATTGTAGCACAAGGTTGTGGTGTAAAACCCAGTTGGGGTGAACCTTGTTGTGATTATTTGTTTGAAAGGTTTTGGAAATCCTAGTGTGGTGATCCTCTCTTGTATGTGGTATTGTTTCATTTCATTAAGTGGAGTAAATGAAATTTGGTTGAAAATTCTTAAGTGTGAGCTTTAGGTAGTGGACGTAGATCTTGGAAAATTGAACCACTATACATACTGTGTCTCATCTCTTTTCTTACTGAATTGCATTTTCATTTCTGGACTGAATTTGAATATATGTATCAAAGAGTTCTTGGATAGCTTTCTTTGTTACCATAGAGTTGGTTCAAGAATCTTGAAGGTCATTGTTGTTTTGCATATAAGACGATTTGCAAAATTTTAGTTTGCCAAAAACTTTATTCACCCCCCTAAGGTTTTTCATTTGGTATCAGAGGTCTACATACTCTTGGTTTAACAACCTTGTAGAAAGGATCTTAAGGGCATGCTCATCCTCTCTTCCATATGTTGAAGGGTCTTCAACGAATCGTCCTCCTTTATTCAATGAAACAACTATACCTTCTAGAAAAATAGAATGAAATTTTATGTGTGTTCTATCAACTTTTAGTTATGGAGTTTGATCGAAAATGGTCATTTTATTCTATCAAAGATGATTGATGGCATAAAATTACCTAAACCTAATGATGAGTTTAGTATGGAAAACAATGCCAAGATGGCTTTAAGTTATCAAGCTATGAACATTTTATGTTGTGCACTAGATGCGATTGAATACAACTGTGTTAGTGGTTGTGATTCATCCCATGTAATATGGAGATTACTTGAAGTCACCCATGAGGGGACAAACTAAGTCAAAGAATCAAAATTGGGTCTTCCAATTCATGACTATGAATTATTTACAATGAAGCCAAACGAAAGCATTACTGAAATATTCACGAGATTCACTAATATCTCAAATAATTTCAAAGCCTACGGGAAGGTTTATTCCTTTGGGGAACAAAATTGAAAAATTTTAGATGCTTTACCAAAAAGCTGATAGTCTAAAACTCTTGCTGTTGAAGAATCTAAGGATTTAAAATCCTTATCTATTGAAGAGCTAATAGATCTCTTCTAACTCATGAGATGAAGCTTAAAAGATTTCATGAATTTGATGATCATGATAGAGGCAAAAGGGGGATAGCATTGAAGGTTGAAAATGAAGATGAAGAAATAAGCTAATCGGAAAGTAGTGAGGGCATGGAAATAGACAATGATGATTTGGCGATGATAGCAAAAAAAATTTAGAAAAATGTTCAACAAAGAAAACTACAAAAGAGGAAGGAAGTTTATGAGAAAGAAAGGACAAACCTCAGGATTCAAACCTCAATGTTATGAATGTAAAAGCACCAATCACTTCATTGCTGACTATCCTGTTGCAAAAAGTAAGGAAAGAAGAACGTTTAAAAAGAAGAAAGATCTGAAGGCAAAGAAAGGTAAAGGATTGTTGGGAACTTGAGACTTAAATGAAACTGAGTCCGAAGATGGAGATTTTGAAGAAGAAAATGCTAACATATGCTTCATAGCTTTGGAAAATGAGGTAAACTCTTCTACATCTAATTACATGCCTAATTCGCTTATATCTATGACTGAAAAGCATGTTGATCCGAATGATTTGTTAAGTGATATGTTTCATGAATTAAAAAAATATCCAAAAAAAAAGAAAAAGAAATGAAGTTGAAGATTAAATGTTTGATGGAAGAAATGAAGTATTGTTAAATGATAACAAAATGTCTCTTGAGTCACATATATGTGCTATCATTGAGAAAGATGTGGTCATGACAGCTTTGCAATATGCATCTGTAGAAAATAAAAATTTGTGTGATAGAATTCAAACTCTTGAAGGTATGGTTAGCACTTTTAATGTTATGAAAAATAGAGTCAATGACCTTACCAATTGTATTGAAAAAATTCACAAATGGTAAAAGCAATCCGGAAAAATTACTCAGAACTCAACATCAAATTGGAAACCGGAATGGCTTAGGATATAGACATAAGGATAAGGACAAAATTTACAAGCCCAGATTTGTTTATGTTGGAAATCGAAGTGGCTTAGGATATGAACATGAGAATAAGAACAAAAAGAACAAGTCTTAATATATTAAAACTGTTTTATCTTATAATATACACAAAGCTCGCATTTATTGTGAAAAATCGGGACATATAGTTTCAAGATGTCTTATTAAAAGAAAAGTGGAATCCAGTGGAATTATATTCTGGAAATTCAAAGGAAATGTTACTAACCTTCATGGATCCAAGAAAATGTGGGTACCAAAAATCATTCCTCCTTCTTATGTATAGCACAGTCTTTGAGTTTCACCAAGTGGTTCTTGGACAGCAGTTGTTCAAGACACGTGACTGGAAACACAGTTTTGTTAAAGGATATTCAGACCACAAATGAAGGATTTGTTACATTTGGAGACAAGAAGAAAGGAAAGATTCTCGGCATTGGTAATATTGATAAAGGTTGCTTAACAATTATAAAACAAGATTTTTACTTATTGATGATTTGAAATATAACTTGCTTAGCATTAGCCAACTTTGTGACAATGGTTGCAAAATCATATTTAAAAATGATTCTTGTTCTATACTTGACAGTGCAAATCTTGAAACAATCTTTATTGCCAAACGTATGGGAAATGTATATGTGTTTTATCTAAATGACCTTGTAGCTAATGGTATTAGATGCCTATCCGTACATGACAATAATGGTTATCTTTGGCATAGAAGATTAGGCCATGTATCTTTTGATTTGCTAAATAAATTATCTTCAAAAGAACTTGTTAGGGGACTGCCAAAAATGAAATTTGATAAACACAAAATTTGTAATGCATGTCAATTTGGGAAACAAATCAAAACCTCTTTTAAACCAAAGAAAATGGTTTCTACCTCAAAACCACTCGAATTAATTCATATGGATTTGTTTGGACGTATGAGGACTGCTAGTCTTGGAGGTAAGAAATATGCATATGTGCTTGTTGATGATTTTTCTTGATTTACTTGGACTTTATTTCTTGGTCAAAAAGATGAAGCCTTTTCTGAATTTTTGAAACTGATTAAACGCATCCAAAACTCGATTGGATGCAAACTAATTTCTATTAGAAGTGATAATGGCAAAAAATTCTGCAATAGTGAATTTACTTACTTCTGTTATGAAAATGGAGTCTTTCACAATTTTTTAGCAGCAAAAACCCCTTAATGAAATGGTGTTGTTGAAAGGAAGAATCGCACTTTGCAAGAAATGGCTAGATCAATGCTTTGTAAAAATGTCCTTCCAAAATATTTTTGGGCGAAAGCTGTTAATACAGCTTGCTATATAATAAACTGAGTTATGCTAAGACAATTTTTGAAAAAAACTTAGTTTGAACTTATGTTTGACAAAACTCCATCTATCTCTTATTTTAAAGTATTTTGATGTAAATGTTTTATCCTAAATACCCAAAATAATCTTGGAAAATTTGATAGTATGTCCAATAAGGCCATATTTCTTGGTTACTCTTCTAACAAAAAGGCATATAGAGTATACGACAAAAGAACTCTTTGTGTGGAATAATCCGTGCATGTTGTGTTTGATGAATCTAACATTTATACTTCAAAAAGAGATGATGATGATGTAGGAAGTTCAAAGGAAGTCATGTTAGATCAACTCAAAGCTCCACCGCTAGATATTCATGCAAAAGAAAAAGAGATTGAAGAGCTGCAAGCTAAACAAGGAAAAGAAAAAACTGAAGATTCTATGAATCAACAATTGCCAAAAGACTAAAAATACAAAATAGGTCATTCCAAAGAATAAATTATTTGGGATCCAAACTATAGAGTTAAAACTAGATGGTATTTCATTGACAACTTTACTCTTCTTTCAAATATTGAACTTAGTTGTATCAATATTGCATTGCATGATGAATTTTGGATTATTACTATGCAAGAAGCATTAAATCAATTTGAAAGAAATCAAGTTTGGAAACTTGTTCCTAGACCTCTTGATCGTCCTGTTATTAGTTCAAAATGGGTATTTAGAAATAAACTTGATGAAAATGGGGCTGTGATTAGAAATAAAGCTAGATTAGTTGCCCAAGGATTTAATCAAGAATAAGGTATTGATTATGATGAGACATTCGCTCCTGTTGCTAGACTAGAATCCATACGAATGCTGCTTGCCTTTACATCCTTCAAAATTTTCATGCTCTACCAAATGGATATCAAGAGTGCATTCCTAAATGGTTTATTGTGGAGGAAGTATATGAAAGACTTGGTATGAAAGACTTAGTGGATTTTTTTATTTCAAAAGGTTTTTCTAGAGGCTTGACTGATAATACTTTGTTCATCAAATCTGATAATTTTGGTGATTTACCAATTGTTCAAATCTATGTTGATGATATCATTTTTTGTGTTACTAACGACTTTTTGTGCAAGATGTTTGCTAAGACTATGCAGCAAGAATTCGAAATGAGTATGATGGGAGAACTAAACTTTTTCCTTAGATTGCAAATTAAGAAAACTAAGGATGGGATCTTTATAAATCAAGATAAGTATGCCAAGGAGTTACTCAAAAGGTTTGGAATGAATGAAGCAAAAGAAATCAGCACACCTATAAGTACTTCCATAAAACTTGATCAAGATGAAAAGGGTAAGAAAGTAGATGAACATAAGTATATAGGTATGATTGGAAGTCTACTCTATCTTACTACTAGCCGGCCAGATATTATGTTTTCGGTTTGTCTTTGTGCTCATTTTCAATACTGTCCAAAGGAATCACATCTATGTGCAGTAAAACACATACTCCGATATCTAATTGGCACATATGATTTTGGCTTATGGTATCCTCATTCTAATACATTTGATCTTATAAGATACACTGATGCAAATTATGCAGGTTGTAAGATTGAAAGAAAAAGTACTACTGGCCATTGTCAATTTCTTGGACACTCTCTTGTGTCATGGCATAGTTAAAGCAAGCGTGTGTATCCTTATCCACTACTGAGGCTGAATACATTGCAGCCGGGAGTTGTTGTGCTTAAATTTTGTGGATGAAGAATACATTGCTAGATTTTTATCTTAATTTCAATTGTGTACCTATATTTTGTGATAATACAAGTGCTATCAATCTGACAACAAATCTTGTTCAGCATTCTAGGACAAAGCATATAGAAATTAAACATCATTTCATCCGAGATCATGTGCTCAAAGGCGATGTGTGTGTTGAATATATTTCAACGGATGAACAACTTGCAAATATCTTCACTAAACCTCTAGCTGAGGAAAGATTCAACAATCTGAGAAGAGGTTTGGGAATTACAAAAATTTGATAACTAATCATATGGTATAAGTCTTCTTTATGCAGGATCTGTGAAGAAAAAGGTTTTGGAAACAATGTTTTGCATCCAAAATGCACCAACATCTAATTTGGACGCAGTATTTGAATCCAAATCCTACATCTAAAATGCATCTCAGGAAAACACTATTTTGGATGATAATTTCGGATTGAGTCAAGTTCTAAAACATTCCTTAATATCTTTCCTTATTTCAAATTTTGAATTTAAAAAAATTGGTTTTCACGTCCTTCTAAACTTCTATGAAAAACTTATCTTTTCAATGTACTTTATTTCACATTACTCAAAAATATTCAAAGCACTCTGATTTTTCTCTCAAAACCCTTATAACCATCTCTTCCAAAAATTGTCTGTGTTTTTCTTCTTCAAAAATTGACAGTCCAAAAAAAGGCTCTAATCTTATTAATGGCAAAGATAAAATCTTGTGTTCCAAAACCAAAGAAGGGACACAAAACATCTCCGAAGATGAAGAAAAAGAGTTTGGTTTCAAACTAAGCAAAAGAGAATGAAGTTTCTCCTCAACCGGACTTCTCGGCATCTCACTATGATTCCTCTGAGTTGTCTCTGGAACAAATGAGGTCTGAAAATCAGGTACCTCACTTCATTGACTTAGAATGCGAAACTAATTATAATGATTGGGTGTCAAGGAACAGGACGATTATCTCTGGTTACTATGCTAATCCTTTGGCTTTTCTAAATCTGTCAAATGTTCTGGATATGTTTGATCACATAGGATGGGGTAGTTTACTATCTGTTGATGAAAAATTATTCACTCCTCTTGTCTGGAAATTTTATGCTAATTTAAGAAAAGGTAGACTTGAAGAAACTGAGGGTGGATTCATGATTCGTTGGTATGTGTCGAGGGTGAAAGGCACAGACATTGAGTTTGATCATTGACTGTTAAATAGGATATGTGATGTGAGGGATGTTGGGATTCAGTACTTTGAGTTGAATAAATTTTCTAAAGGAAATGATATTTTTGTTCTGAAAAATTTTGAAAAAAATCTTCACTGGCGAGAATAACTTTGGAAACTTTGGAAACCGAAGCACAAAGTGGCTTATTAGGGTTGGACGAATTCTGCACCATATGGGATGTACCATGGTGGTACCAAGCTATGGACATAAGACCTCCATAAGCATTCCGCAGATGGTAATCATGTTGGCCCTAGCAGAGGGTAGGCAGATAAACTTCGGGTTTTTAGCTACAAAATTAATGTTGTAATCAAGGAATACTTTAAGTAAAGTTCTGCCTTATGAAAATTTGTTGTCCAAAGTGTTTAGCTATTTTTAGGTTGATTTAAATTCTACTCCTTGTGATCCATCCAAGATAAATGTTTATAGCTTTGATTCTTTTGAAAGGATGGGTTATGTGAGGGTAAATAATGAATGGAAATTACTGAGAGATACTGTGGGAAAGGAAAGGAAAATTTTGATGAAAATCAAAGAAGAAGGAATGTGTGTTCCTAGTGCAGAAACAAAAAGAAAATTTGATGATGTTCCTTAGGCAGAATCTTCTGAAAAGGGGAAAGATCAGGATGCAAGCTTATACGAGAGTATACTGGATGCCATTAACTCTTTAGCTATAAAATTAGACATTCTTAGCTATGAACTTCATTGTCTTTGGAAACAGAATATCTGCAGTTAAAATGTCTACTAAAACTAATGCACCAGTATCTTCCCTAACCTTATCTGCTCAAGAAAAGGATGAACCTGTCTTGGGGGAAGAATCTGATTTGCCTGTTGCAGAAAAAGATAATAATCCTAAACCAGCTCAGAAACCATCTCCAATCAAGGAAACAGTTGCAACTGCTACTTCCCCAAATCAAAGTCATCTGGCAAGCGACAGAAGCACGTTGTAGTAAAAAGAAAATCCAATAGAATTGCAGGACAACACTCTAAGAAGGGTGCTAGTTCGAAGGCTGAAACCATTAATATCTCGTAGGCAGATCTATTGGGCAGAATGATCTTCAAATGACATCTCTCAAATAATTTACTTTCTGAAAATTTGAACAATTTACTTTTCTGTTTTTAGATTATGCTATGGGATAATTGTTTATTTTTAGCATATTCCTTACAATTTTCCTATCTATCTATGTTCTGCATATTATTTTCTACTTTCTTCTTGATATTCTTCTTTTTAATTGATGACAAAGGGGGAGAAAAAGATTAAATGTATAAATATCTGATATATGGAGATTGACTGTATGATTGACTGATGATATATGGAAATAACTGGGATATGGCTGATTTATGGGTTAAGACCAACTGATATAAACTGTTATATGAGGATACGTCTGATATGAACTGTTATGAGGAGAACTGATATGATTTGATCTGAACTGCATGAATAACTTGTGATATTGGATATGATTATTGATGAACTGATGATATGATACTATTTTGAAAATTGGTTGATTTTCTAGATATGATTATTGAACAAATGATTGAAAATTTTCTTCTTCAAAAGTTGGAATAATTTCTGACTAAACTTATGTTTATGATATTTAGTTATGGTTACTCAATTTTTACCCAAAAGTATTCTCTTTATAATAAAGGTATTTTTAAGACTAATCTGATAAAGTAGTCATGATTCTGTGATAAAATCAAAATTTTCAGTCAGATGGATTGTTTAAAACATTCTTTGAAAAGCCAGAAAATCCATTATTTCGTGTATTGTGTCAGGAGGAGTTTTGGACTCATATTTTCTTGATCAAACAAATGTTCTTCTAAGAAGTCATATTAAATTGAGAACATACTTTTTGGACATCCAAAACCTATATCCAAAATGTATTTTTGAAAAAGACTCATTTTATACATACTTGCAAAACTATTTTGGACATATGTTTTGGACTAACAAATCTTGATTTCTGCTTTTCAATCTTATTTTAAAATGTTCATATAACCAAATATTAAGGGGGAGTATCTTATCATATGACTTGCTTGCTATCTCTTCTTTATCAAATCATTTTGAATATTCATATGGAGATAGGAAAGGCTTTAGACTCATTGAGTTATGCTAACAAGCTAATGCTTTAAAATCATCCATCTCATAAGCACTCTCTGAGACCTATAATGAGAGATTGCATTTTTTTCTCTCTTGATCAACATGTTCATTCAATACATAGCATTTTTTTTTTATATGTTTGTCATCACTCAAAAATGGGGAGATTTTTAGACCTAAGGGTTTTCTCCTATGTTTTGACTTATGACAAATGTTGATATGAACTAACTTGTGTAATCTATTGTGATAGGACATGTTTGATCTCTATTCTTCTAAGGCATTCGGATATGATAGTTTGGCAACTCTTCTGTGATTGAATTCAAGTATGGAAGATAAAAAAAGAAGATCAAAGTCTACGGAATTGCATATCAAGAAGTCCTTATAAGAAGAACTTTTGACTAGGAAGTATTTTTAAGGTATTTCTATTAATTCCTATGTCTGTTTATCTTTTGATTCAATTGACTTTACCTTGAAGCACACAAAGGAGAAGGTTTCAAAGTTTTGAAAATCTCAAAATTTTGGATTGAATAGTTTGGATCCAAAAGATTCGTTTAAAATCCACGTAAACCGTGTTGAAATTTTTCTGCCTAAAATAGTGTCATTTTGGACTTACCTTTTGTATGCATCGTTGTCCGAAACCTGAGTCCAAAATACGAATAATTTTAACAGAAAATTATAGCCGTTTTTATAACCGTTGTCACTTCACTTTTTGGCTCTATAAATAGCCTCTAAGTAAGATTAGACACAAGATTTTTGAAACATTCTTCTAGGAAACACTGTTGCTCAAAGTTTTCAAAAATCTCCTTTTATCAAAAAGCTTCAAAGTGAATTTATATTGTGTCAAAGGTAAAAGTATTTGTGCTTTGTATTTTAGTGAACAACTGCTCAAATAAATGAGCCATGTACTATTCTATTGATCTTCAATCTCTATTGTAGTACAAGGTTGTGGTGTAAAACCCAGTTGGGGTGAACCTTATTGTGATTATTTGTTTGAGAGGTTTTGGAAAACCTAGTGTGGTGATCCTCTCTTGTATGTGGAATTATTTGATTTCATTAAGCGGAGTAAATGAAATCTAGTTAAAAATCCTTAACTGTGAGCTTAAGGTAGTGGACGTAGATCTTGGAAGATCGAACCACTATACATACCGTGTTTTATCTCTTTTCTTACTGAATTGCATTTTCATTTCTGGTCTGAATCTGAATATATATATCAAAGACTTCTTGGATTGCTTTCTTTGTTACCATAAAGTTAGTTCAAGAATCTTGATGATCATTGTTGTTCTGCATATCAGACGATTCGAAAAATTTTAGTTTGCCAAAAACCTTATTCTCCCCCCCTCCCCCCTCTAAGGTTTTTTAGTTGTCAAAAGTTATTATGACATTTATAAACATTTCTATAGATTTGAATTTAATCGTTGGCAACCATTGGTAAGCACTTATATAACACAACCAAATATTATATGAAGAGTTTTGACTGATAGTTGTAAATGTCATTAGAGATTTTAGTTATTATGACACTTTAAAATGTTAATATAAGATTTGAAATTTGGTAGTTATTAGACCCTTTTGCAACATGACAAAATGTTGTAATATGACGTCTAATATAACAGTTATACATGTTACAATAGGTGTACCTATGATAACATTTGTTAATGTCCTCAGTGACTATAGCAACGACATTTTAGAGAACATTTCCCGTAAACAACACAAAATAAAAAATGTCACAATAGACTCTTAGTAAAATATTTCCTCCTGTCACAACAACCTAGTTTTCTAGCAGTGGGCGGATGAACAATTTTGGAGGCTTTCGACTTTTACACTTGCATCTCTAGAAAAAATGATAAGGAATGAACTTTTGGGCCATCCACAAATATCAAGAATACCCTATGATATAGATTATCGCACATCCAACTCTTCCCAAAGATGTAGAAATTGTCATAGGAGTGGATGTAATAGAAGAAATTGTACTAATAATTACTTTAGTGCTTCAAAATATTAGCTCATTTCTTTATGTATTTATGCTAGTCATTTATTATCTCTTCTATTGTATTTTTTAATGTGATTACTTTGTTGAGCTTGTGATCTTGGAACATGTATTTTAAATGGATTTAATAGACTATATATTTGTTTTAATATTTTTGTTATGTTATTGTGCGTAGTTTTTAAATCTTATCAAATTCTGAGATGGTTACTTTGTTATGGTTGTAATATTATTACATAGTTCAATTGTATTACAAGTGGTTTACAAGTGATATGGGAAGGATTTTAAGTTTTTTAGAGGTTTGCATTCTGGTATTTCTAGGCATTCTCATTCTCCAAACGTGACCTTTAGGTATATATATTTCAAAAATAAATATATTCTTCTTAAGGTGGTATTTCACGAATGAAACCTCTTATTCTTCAAATGCGATATTCAGGTGGGTGTGTGTATGCGTATAAAAGTTGGAAGAAATGAATTTTAGTTCAAGAAGTTCGCATTCGTAGAATAAAACCTTCTTGTTACAAGTTGTACTGCAAAATGCGACCTCCCTAGCTATATTGGGAATTTTCTTTGCAACTAACCCATTCTTAAATTTGGAATGAAAAGTAAGCCTATTTTCTTGTATTAGATAGGATATTCCTCCATCTCCTTACCCAAAATTACTAGATGTCCCATTCTAGACAATAGTCTACTTGGACTAAGTTGCTAGCTCGAATCGGCCTGGCTCACTAGAACTATCACCTTTTCCAAATAGAGCTCATCCCTCTTGGTGGCCTTCTACTAAGAGACTTACTCTATCTTTCAAAAGTTAGTCCTAGTGGTCTACCCTTCTTCGGTACTCAATATATCAATAGATAGCTCAAATCTCAATATAATCATCTTCAAACATTTTGGTCATGCAAGCATGGTTTTTCAAATAATTTGCTGCAAATTATTTTATAAATAAAAGATAGTTATTTTGCTAAAAACCTTGTTTGAATAAAAACATCTTTAATAAAAAGAACAAGTTTGAACCCAAAATAATCACATTATTGAGATAATCATCAATTCACAATTGACTTGCAATTCGAAGCATTGCTTCATAAAATTTAACACAAGAACTTACTTGTAGCAATTCAGATAGATATGTAATATTGGTTGCCTTGATCTTTCACTTCAAATAAATCCTTTATCTAAAATCAAAAAATATTTTACAGTTCAATGTATCCCAATACATGGTATAATCAAAATCATTCAAATCAGCCAGATCTAAGATCCTAACAAGCATCTCAAGTTTAACCTGTCTAATTAATGCATAGATTTTCCCCAAGTAATAATCATAAATTTTATACTATCCTAAATATTCATATGATCAAATCTATATAAATCAATCTATTCATCAAAGCATCCCAAATTGATCATATGACCATATCAAAGAATAAAAGTCATTTCATTACATCATCA
The DNA here is from genome assembly GCA_026120185.1 of Voacanga thouarsii. Taxonomy (NCBI): domain Eukaryota; kingdom Viridiplantae; phylum Streptophyta; class Magnoliopsida; order Gentianales; family Apocynaceae; genus Voacanga; species Voacanga thouarsii. The sequence continues at coordinate 41,126 of JANUWF010000248.1, forward strand.
TACTCATAAATCAACAACCCCACCTTTAACTCATAAAGATTAAACAACTCAAAAGTGTATATCCTCCATATCATATATCTGATAAGACATGCTCAGCAAAAACATAGATCACATTTCAGCTTATCACTTTCTCTACATAAATTGATAAGCTTAAGACTCACCTCTTAGAAGAGTAGATCTATTAAGAACAAAAGACTCATTTGGTGGCCAACTTGAATACATTTAAGAGAGGAAAAAGTCGTCTTGCCTAGATCTTCTAGGTTAACCACGAGTTTGCATGGAAAATGGTAAATCAATCCCTTTGCCTCGATTGTTAACGAAGATGAAGAAAGAAGATAGCAAAATAAGAGATTTACCATAAGATGGCTTTGTTTGATCCGAATGAGTGATGAGAGTATGGTGTGGGTTGTTTTTTCTTGTAGAAGAGAAATAGCTCTCTTCTTGTGTTGAAGAATAGCATGAGATGTATGGGTGGTTTAGTCTTGAGGAAGACAGAAAAAAAGAGTGCTTTGATTAACCTTGAGAGAGAGAGAGAGAGAGAGAGAGAGAGTTTGTGGTGTGTATGTGAGATAGTTTAGGTTAGCCAACATCACTATGGGAAAACTACTTTTTAGAGATGGAAAAATTTTGTCTCTAAACACTAGAGATGAAACGATGACAAAGGGGGCGTGGTCTCTAAAAGGGGCATCTCTAATTAGAGACACACTGAAAATTTGGTCTCTAAATTATAGAGATGGAAATAATTCGTCTCTAAATTATCAAGTCACATACCAAAGTCAATGCTTCATTAGAGACATAATTTTTGTCTTTAATCGGCAATGAATTTTAGAGATGAATATGAACATTGTCTTTAACATAGAGACGGATTTTTTGTTATTATTTTTGCTTGATTTTGAGAAAAATTTTGTAGGCCATCCAAAATAATTTTAGTCTCTATTTAGAAACAAAAATTAGCGACCAATTTTATCCATCTCTAATTGAGATGAACATAAAAAATTTTATCTCTAACATAGAGACTGATTTTTGTCACTGATTTTTACTTGATTTTGAGACAAATTTTGTAGACCAATTAAAATAATCTTTTGTCTCCATTTAGAAACAAAAATTGGAATCCAATTTGTCCATCACTATATTGGAGACTATTTTTTCGTCTCCACTCCGACTCTACTTTGATAGAATATAGAGAGCAAAATTAGAGAAGAAAATATGCGATTATATTTTAGAGAAAAAATAGTAGTATATTCAATAATTCTAATATTATATTCAATATGTAAATGCTAAACAAAAAAAAAAAAAACATAATAGTGTTAAACATTACAAAATATTTCCAAGGAAATATAGTAAAAAATAATATAATATTTAAAATTGCAAAACATTAGAAACAAAATACAGTAAGAAAAATGTTATAATCCCTTTCCAAGGAGGAACACTTCTATGATAAGGGCACAAGTAGTGATAGGGGTTAAATTCATCACTATTTTTTTTCTTATTTAAGGGTAATTTGAGATATTTTTTATGTAATAACTATGCATATTCTTTCCTATTTGACATTTTACTTGTAAAAAAGTATTTTTTTTAAAACAAATTTGTACAGATTTAAGTGGATTTTGAGCAAAAAGTGAAAGATTCTAGATTGTACCTAGAGCTAGGTGTAGTTAAGGCACCAGGCCCCAGGTCTGTTCGGGGGGGAAAAAAAAAGAAGCAAATAGTGAGAAGCCTGATTGGACTCGGCACCAGGAGGGTCAAAAGGACTCGGCGCTAAGTCCATTCTGATCAGTGTTGGCGAATTTTTCTTTTCCAAGTAGATTTTGGCAATTTCAGTTTGATTCTTTTGGGAACACTTTCAACCACGGAAAAAGACTCTTGTACACATTTTTTGGCAACTAAAACTTCTATTTATACAAGAGAATAGCATTGTACAAATTGGTTTTCAGAGTTTTCATAGTTTTCAAGTCTTCAATGTAATATCTTTAGAAAACTCCTAGAGAACTACCAAGATTAAGAAGGAACAAAGGAGAATTCTTGCAGAAGAAGAGGAGGTTGCTCAAGAAGGTTTCAAGGAAGAAGAAGAAGGCTTACTTGTCTATGAGTGGTTTCTTTCTCTTCTTTGTAATTTATTGACAATTTGAGATTAATGTTTTAATTGTCTTTAGAGGATTTTTTTTTTTTTTTTTGGATTCATGATTTTGTATTGATTTTAGTTCTTTGATCAATTTATTGCTACTTTTGGTATTTGATTACTTGAGCATAATATCTTATTGGATTGATTAGTTCTTTTCTAATTAACTTGCAAAATGATGTTATGAGAGAATGGCCAACTAATTAATTCAACACTAGTTATTTTTAACTTGCTTAAAAAAAAAAAAAAGGTTAAGGGTAAACACTAAATAATCAAAGATTAGTTGATGATTGCTAGAATATTGATTCATTGACTAATTTCATGCTTAAATCACCTAGAATAGAGGGATTTGTGTGAGGATTGATTTTAATACATCTTTTGAGTAAATTGTTTGAGACAGAATATGTTCAGTAATTTAACTAGAAGATAGTGATTCCATAGATTGCAAACGATGTAGGTCTAATTTAATCTTTCGTGATGCTAAGATAATAATTAATTGAGAGAATAGCTAGTCAATCATTATTGTGTATTCAAGAATTTCTATCTATTTACATGTCTGTTCTCTTTGTTCACGCTTCTTGATAATCCTTATGACTTTTCTTGTGTGACTTAATTTTCTGTAGTATATTAGGTTAGTAGGATTTACCTCCATTCCTTTATTTTATTGGCTAAATAATAAATATTTGGGTAAAATAAGATGGAGTCTAAGTTCCTGTGGATTCGATACTTTCTATTCCCTATACTATACGATGGGTATACTTGCCCGTATATGTGGCTTTAGCGGTTGAAATTTTAATTAAAACTTGATTATTGTGTAATTTGTTGGTAATATTTTCAACACTAAACAACACGCATCGAGTTTTTGGCACCAGGATAGTCGAAGGGACTCGGTGCCAGGTCCATTCTGATAAGTGTCGGTGAATTTTCCTTTTCCAAGCAGATTTTGGAAATTTCAATTTGATTCTTTTGGGAGCTCTTTCAACCTTGGAAAGTGACTCTTGTACACACTTTTTGGCAATTAGAACTTCTATATATACAAGAGAATAGCATTGTACAAACTAGTTTTTAGAGTTTTCAATTCTTCAATGTAATATCTTTAGAAAACTCCTAGAGAAACACCAAGTTTAGGAGGATCAAAAGAGAATTCTTGGAGAAGAAGAGGAAGCTGCTCAAGAAGGTTTCATGGAAGAAGAAGAATGCTTACTTATCTATGAGTGGTTTCTTTTTCTCTTCTACATCATCATGGATAATTATTAATGGGCATAATATCAAAGGAGCTACAATGATGATATATTAGCAAGGTTGCAAGTGCACATTGATACTTTTAGTAAG
>JANUWF010000251.1:0-18936 GCA_026120185.1 Voacanga thouarsii
AGCTAAAAAGGGTGAAGAATAGAACAAAATTAAGCCAATTTAGATGAAATTATCTATTTTATTTCGTCTTTAAGTAGTACAATACTTGCGTTTCGACCTCTCAACGACACTCCTCATCTTGCTCTTGCACCGCTTCTCCACGGTGTTTCTCAACCCCAACTTCAGGGGACGTAGATTTCCATAGGAATTTATGGCCAAAGATTGTGAGTGATAAAAGGGAAATTGAGGTGAAAATGCAAAAATGCAGGGGAAATGTTGGCCGAAGATTGCAGAAATGGCTTGGAGGAAAAATGGAATTGGAAAAGAGAGTGAGAACTGTGAGGAAAATTGTAGAAATGGACAAGTGTTCTGGTTTTATTATTGTTTTTAGGGAGGGAAATTTACCCTCGCTACGCCATTGCTAGTAGAGCGAGCCTGCTGATGGCATTTATTATAAAATTAAAAGATAATTCGCCCTCACAAATTGTTCCCTAAATAACACAGTTTGATTAGTAATTTTTTAAAGTTAAAATTCAATTTGCACTTTTAAAAAATATTCAATCTAATATCCCTTACTTATAATACAATTCTATAATAAAAATATAACATAAATTATATTGAACAATAAATTATATATATATATATATATATTACATATATATTTTATGTTTATATATATTATGAGCGTTTAGGACCAAGGCTAGTATTTTTAAGTGTTTACTTCAAATTCAAATATTCAAGGCCATGTAGAAATTTTTAAAAATTTAACACAAATTTATAATTGATTCATTACTTCCTATATATATACGTATAAGGTAGATATATAGTGTATAAATATATGTAAATAAATAATTATATATAATTATGATTATATATATTAGCTACACAATGGTATATATTAATTGTTTCATGTGTAATATATATGTGCCAATTGTACACAAATTTATATCAATGTTCTATTTTTGTGTACAATTGGCACATATATGTTACACATGAAACAATTAATATATACCATTATGTAGCTAATATATATAATCATAACTATATATAATTATTTATTTACATATATTTATACACTATGTATCTACATTATATATATATATATAGAAGTTAATAAATCAATTTCTAATACAGATGTATACATATTACTTGACATTAAATTATTGACAAATAATATTTGTATCAAGATAAATTAAATAGGAATCCTCGATGTTAAATTAGTGACAAAATTGAAACACATTTGTTAATATATAGCTAAATCCAAATTTGGTGATCAATCAAATTTTAGATATCAATTGAAATATTGAAGTAAATTAGAACCGTCGCTAAGCCTTAGAAAAATGCCCAGAGGGGTACGATGGCAAAGGGTTTTGGGTTACTCTAACAAAATTTTTAACAGCAGTAGCAAATCTCTTGCAATGCATGTACGGAATAGCGATGTGATAGGGTATTGCTCTTAACGTGAAGGCGGAATGCCAAATTTTTTAAAATGCCATAGTAGAACTCTCACGAATTTGTTACAGAAGAGCGATGGCAGGAGTTTGTTTTGACCTAACAAATTGTTTTGGATTCAAAAATTGGCGGTGATCTAGAAAGTTTAATAAGCTGTAGCACAACCCTTGCAACATAGCAATGGTACCAAGACAATTTTTTAATTAATTCTAGTTAATTGTTTCAATTATCAATTATTTCAACCGTCACAAAGTTGTTGCTAATTTATATGAGATTTGTGATGGCGCTTGAGTTCTTGATTAAAAAAGTGATCATTTATTCATTAATACAATTTGCAATCACAATGCCGTCACAATATAGTGAGATCATAGCGATGGCCTCTTTACAAAATTTTAAAAAAAGTTGATGTTATCTTTATGGATGACTGTCACAGATTGCTCACTAATCTGCTAGGGTTTCCACTTCCATCGCATTGTGCTCGTAAGGTTGCTATGGTTTCTCGTTGAGTAGTCAACTCATCTCTGACTCATGTATGGTCACTAATAGCCTTGGCCTTTTTCCCGTTGCTAAATGTTGTCGCAATTTTCTCCATTTCATCTAGTGTAATTTTGAGGGCTAGTCAAAATGATTATCAAGTGGTCAAAATAATTTTAGTCTTGGATTGATCAAGACCTTTAGTTGGTAAAAAAATCAAAACTATGGTGTAATTTAAATATTTTTAAAAAAATTTCTCTTACTAAAAATATTGAAATGACATTTATTTGTACAGAATATATTAATTAAATCTTAAGTAGTCATTTACCACATATAAAAACAAGTAATCACATTAATAATTACAAATTTCTCATATTACTCCAACAAGTACTCTTAAATCTGATATAAGACTGAAATAAGGTAATCACATAATAAATTCAAATAATTAATAGAATAAAACCCATTATTCTAATTTCTCTATGTGAAATTATATGGAGTATTACACTTGTATTGCAGCCTTGTGACACTTATTGATATGGAATTGTGCACCTAGAGATTAAGAAGATCATGGAAGGTTGATTGATGTATTATGAGTTTTGAGAATAACACATATTGTGTTATATGGTTCTTAGACACCATCACCATACAATTTTTTATGAAATATATTTTTACATTTCTTCAAAGTGGTATCAAAGCGTTTTGAGTTCTACAAGATTTTATCATTTTCAAAGGACAAATTTTTTCACTAATGTGCCTTGAATAGGTTAATTTCTTTACTTATATACTATACATTTATGGAGGATGGCAACATATTATTGGCACAAACAACTTGTAAAATAACAAGATTAGCAGTGACAATTTTTTAAATTACTAACGATATCTTATATTATAATTCAGCATCTAAATCAACATCTCACACATTCATCAAGAAAGCATCTTGTCCATGAATGAACATTGTAACTAGACACAGGATTCCAAAGTTGATACAAAATATTACACTGTGTGAGACAGTGCTAGCCTGATACTTCTTTCTTAGATATATTGGGGGATATGGGATATGAATCCAACACATGACCTATTGTTTGGTACAAGATGCTTAACCAGATACATTTGACTTAAAAATCTTTTGCAAAGATAATATATTAAAAAGTTTTCCATTTATGAGGATGGAACGTAATCTAAATAGCTGCAAAATCTTGATAGTTTGCCGCATGTGCGTAATATATTGTACAGTTTAGAAATGCATTATCTTAGAGCTTGATTGCTTTTATAGATTTGCGCATTGCATTTTCCCTCTTTGTGGTTTTTGTCTAAGACCAAAGAACCAATTAAAGAACCCAAAATACAATAATCCAAATAAAATGCTTTCTAAAATCTCCAACATTGCAAGCAATTATTATTGCAGATTAAAAAAGAAAAATTATGTTAAAGTCGGCAGCACAAAATATATATATAGCAATCAACATGTTGAACGAATATCCACGAAGCCTTTTGTGAACCTTTCCGTTAAGCATTAGTTTATTTTGCATTTTTGTTGAGTTATGGCTAGGAAGAAGGTAAGACTCACCTTTATCAGCAATGATTCTGCAAGAAAAGCAACATTCAAAAGGAGAAGAAAGGGCCTCATGAGACAGGTAAGAGAACTTAGCACCCTTTGTGGTGTTGATGCTTGTGTTGTTGTTTATAGTCCAGATGAATCTCAACCTGGCCCTGAGGTGTGGCCAAACACCTTGGGAGTTGAAAGTGTGATTGAGCAATTTAAGAAGATTCCGGAGATTGAGCAAAGCAAGAACATGGTGAATCAGGAGACTTTCGCCAGGCAAGAGATGGCAAAAGCCAATAAACAGTTCAACAAGCAACTCAAGCACAATCGTGAGAAGGAGATTACTGAGTTAATGTGCCAATGCTTGACTGGAAAAGGGCTGCAGAATCTGATGCTTGCCGATTTGAATGATCTCGGGTGGTTGATTGATCAAAAGCTGAAAGAAATCAACAAAAGAATAGAGGATATTAAGATGATGAATCCTAGTGATGAGAGACAAGCAGTACCCGCCCCTACGGCGTGGCCACCTTACAACCGCCATTGAAAGGGCAAGAGCAACACCCAGTGCTTTAATACAATGTTCCATTGATTGGATGCATAATTCTAGAGAGAATATGGGGTTTGGTTATGGGGAACAAGGCCGCCATCACAACAACGCCGGCACTTGTTCATAATTAGACATCTGTTTATCCTTGAACACTTATCCACATTTCTAAATTACCTATTATTTTTTTTCAATGAAAAACGATAACGGTTATTTCTGCACACTTGTATCTCAAAATGTGGAAAATTTCTGTACATTTGCACAATCCTAGTTATCCTACAAATCCGCTAATGTATATATATTTTTTTAATTTTTGTTCTAAGATTATAGATTAAAACATCGACTGGTCATTTTTCCACTTCATGACAATATGGAAATATTGGCTTTAGTTCAGATGCAAAGTTCTCAATAACTGAACAATCCCGAAATGTAAAAGCCAAGTAAAATTAAAAATATAAATTTTTTAAAAAATATCTAATTTCAAGTGTTAATGCTCACTTCCCCTGAATACAAAAGGCAGTTTTTCTTATACTTTTTTTTCCCCCGGTTGGTGCCTAAGACTGAAGTATCCATTCTTTTAAAGGTGTTTTCCTTAGAAAAATAGACTAGTTGCAAACAGCTAAAAGGTTACATCCTTTAATTACTTCAATATATTTGATAATTAAAATGTATTAAAATTCTGTACAAACTTATTTAAATTTAAAACATGAATATAATATATACTTATGCGATTACTATTATTCTTTTGTATATAACTCAAATTGTAATAAAAATATAGTATAAAAATGAATTATAACTAATTCACACTTTAAATTACAAGATTTAGTTTTAAATATTCAAATTACAGTATTTTAACTTTATCAAATAGGGTCTCAAATAAAGGAATTTGCAGCAAAACATCGAAAGCTAAAAGACGAAGGAACCAAGCTTCAGTAGACGGATAAAATTTTATTTTTGCATTTCCTAAGTTGATCTCTAACTTCATATATTAAATGGGGTTTACTTTTGCAACAAAGTACTCTAATATAGGTGTTTATTTTCATTTTTTCCTTTTAACATTATTTTTTACTAGCTTAAAAAGATCCATACTATATACGGTAATTTTATTTATATAATGTATTGAACACCTCAACGATAAAATATAGAAATGCATATATTAGATTTAATTTGTTGTACTAAGTCATATGAAATATTCCTCCATTTCCTTGAAGCATCCTTTTAAAAAATGAACACGAATTAAAGGCATTTGGTAAAACCCTAAAGCGAAGTTTATTTTAAGAAGGGGGAAAAAACTTCAATTAGCTGTAAAATGCCATACTTATTTGAATTGTTCACATTAAAAAAGAGAGAGAGAGAGAGAGAAATATAAAGATAAAATATCAATATCTCAAATTATAGACCTCAATAAAAGTTTCTCCTCAACTTCTGACACTTAGGACTCTTTTTGTAGGATAATTGAGCGAGGAAAAAAAAGACTGGTATTTTCAGTTAAAAAAAATCATCTGGTAATGTTTATATTTAGTGTAAAATAAAAGTTATGTACTTATTCTCTATATAATGCCTTTTCCTCTCTGCGGCACTTTAATTCTTAAATTGTTGAATCTTTAGAATATATTTCTCAAAGGTACCAGATAGTAATTCTTTGTGAAAAATCAATCCCATTTATTTATCTAAGCCCTCCTGCTGCCCTGGCTCCACTCCTCAAAGTTAAAGAACCGAAAATGAAAAATTATTATTGTGTGGTTTAATTTGTTAATCCATTGTGTTATTGTCAAACTTTTCTATTAATATTGCAATAGTTTTTTAGATAGAAACAAAAAGTTCAACACAAATAAATTGTTAACGAAGTTTGACTATAACAAGCATATGTTTGCGGAACCTGACTGATTGAAAAATGATCTACTAAAACTTTAACAATAGTTACAGAAATACACTTATCTCACTCGTCTAGTGAATCTTAGTGGACTCTAATAGAACACCACACTAATATTCTTTATGTCAAACTTTCTGAAGATCTTTATTGGATTCACTTCCTTCAATCTTTCTTTACTGCATCACTGCGATACTTCATTAACACAAAAACACTTTTCTACCAGAAAGGTGGTTTTATTGAAGAAAATTAATTCAAAGTCCTTCTGAAAAAAATACGTTATTGTTTCAGTAATAACTTGAATCATGACATATACTTTAACAATAAAAATCCAATAACCATATGAATATGTATTCTTCAGAAACACTCAAAATATGTTCTTGAATTCCTGTTCTATTACTCAACCCTCTTTACTGAAGGATTTCTTCAACCTTGTCACCTATGTCTCGCTTTCTATTCCTCTGAGTTTTTGGGGTTTGGTTATGTAAATACTTGGTGATAGAGTATTTGATTCCTTATTGAATTAGGAGATTACTAAAATGTTTGTTTAAAGTTTCCTAAACATTGCAGCTTCAATTCCATGTCTTTACCATATAATTTCAGAAAACCTTTGCAAAGATCTAAGACTAGAATTTTCCTTGTGTCAAACGTTGCCTATATTAGTTTTAGCACATTTTCAAAAACAACGCTTCAGCATAAGGAATTATGTCAATGGCCCTAGCAATCTTGCTATTTGGCATTGTTTGATAGAAAACCAAAATATGCAAAATATGCTCAATGGCCAAAAATCTTTCATTTAGCGTACTGCCTTCAAGCAGATACAATCCACCAATAGTACATAAAGCTTCAAAAAAACTACAACAAAAATATCCATACAGAGTAAGTAATCCAGCTTCAACATTCAGCCATCAAATGATATAGATGGTAATAAACCTATCTGACTAAGACCTTATTAGTGAAATGAACTAACCAGTAGGAGTGTAAAATTTAGTAGAGTGTTTTGCAAAGTGTCTTAGCAGGGTGTATAGCAGAAAATAAATTGAAAAAAAAAATAATCCGACAGCATTCAAACATTGTATGCTCTCCTTGAGTGCAATGGCTCCCAAATGCCAGCTTCGAAAATCCAAATTGTAATATCCCACTATATACGTAGCCCAATAGGCCGAGAGATGTCGCTCCATTCTTCGAGACCAGGGGTCTTTATAATGTGATAGTAAATAAGAGAAGAGATAAATAAATTTACAAAACTTGAAATTCAATTAAAGACTTCGATTACGACTATTAGAACTCCATCATATATTTAAATATCCAAAATAAGATTTCTAACCATCTAAATAATGACAATAAATATTTTATCAAGACTATCACTATTACAAGGGAGAAATCTAATCCACAATCTTGTAAGCTCACCTTACCCTGAAAATATGATTTGAAAAGTCATGTGAGACTATAAAAATTTCAGTAAGTCCGCAATGTGTGAGTTCATGTCATAATTTCAAAATTCAATGTCATGATGCATGACTAAAGTAGACTTGAATGGATATATTCATAATTCAAATATTTTTTGGTTCTCAAATGCATTATCATTTTTGGGGAGCTTTCACAAGTGCAAAACCAATATCTTGCATAATAAAATATTTTGTCAGGTAAAAATTATTTATATAATCTTTCTCGGAATACCAAATTCATTTTTCCAAAAGTCTTGAACCCATCACAAAATCATATCCCACATATCAAAAGATACCTGTACCGTAATAACATATCACAATCCATCATATATAAGGTAACAGTGTGTATTACGCCAAATAATTGGATAAGGTGTACATCCCTCCCAAGGGAATAGCCCACCATCTCCCTCATATAAAAATCAAACCGAATATCCCAAGTCCGTCCTCCGACTCCCCTTGGAGACCATGTTGTTAGTTAAAGACTGCGCTCAACTAATAGAAATGTCATCTCATTTGGAAAAAGACAGATTTTCGGAGATGACCAATCTACCGGAACTCTTTCCTAATCTAACGAAAGCTAGTCTTATAGCCTTGCCTATTGACATCTCAACATCATTAATTAATGGTTCAAGTGTTTGCTATTCCGATATGGAATAATTAATTTATTCCAAAGATTGTTCCAGTCTTTTGAAATAAAAAATTCTCAAGTCTCTTCCCAACTAAGTTTAAAGCCACAAACATTTTTCCCCAAGGTTTTCAAAACAAACCTTCCTATATCCATTCTAAAATTTACTTGAGATGTATTAATCATTATTCGTCGTAATGATATTTGGAGTCATTAAGTATAAAATTCATGCCACGATTTTCGCAATATGTTTATGTATGAAATGTATAAATACATTTTCATGTCTCACATAATTTTGATGCATGGCTACGTAATCATAATATTCATAAGAGGTTTTATAACACCATGTATGCATGAATAAATTAAATTATAATAATAGTAATATTATTGTAAGTAGTCATTAATTTCATGCATATATGTTTACTAAAAATGACTTACTCATAATTTAAATCATAATTGCCATGTCAAACATATAAAGTATTTCTTAAGATCTATGCACATTGATAGGGGATAAAATCACCATTATTTTCCTAGTTATTTGAGATTGTTTTAAATACATTTTTTGTAATATCTAGGTATATTCCTTCCTATTTGACATTTTGCGTGTAAAAAGGGGTTTTGGCAAATTTGTGCAGATTGAGTTAAAATCGAGTAGAAAGTGAATAATTCTATAATGTACTTGGCACTCGGCCTAGCCAAGGGAATAGGCGTCAGGTCCATTCTGGTCCCGTGGAGGAATTCAAGCAAACTTTCAATACAAAAGCAGAACAGACCTGGCATCAGGTCTGGCAAGTGTACCTGGCGACGGGTCCATTCACGTCCGTCAATGAGAACAGACCAAAAACAGAGCAAAAACATGGGAAGAATAGAGTGCACCTGGCACTAGGTGGGTTGAAGGCACCCGGTGCCAGGTAAGCTATGAAAGGCGAATGTTCTGTGCACGAATTTGGGAATTCTCCAATGATTTTAGAATTTTCCCAATCCTACTCGGCCAAGACTTCCTAAGCCATGAATTTAGTATCTATGAGGCCTATAAAAGCACAAGAAAAAAAAATAAGAGAAATGTGTGATTTGAAGGATCCAAGCTAGCTACTCAATCACTGCTTAAAGGAACCTTGTTCAAAGGAAGTTTTCAAGAGAAGAAGAAGGGCTTGTCTATGAGTTTTATCTTCTATCTTTTGTTTACTTTTTTAGAATAATGATGTACTTAATATTTTAATTGTAATTGGATATTATTTTGGAGATTATGATTTTGAGTTAATTGAGACTTTTGGTCGATTAATTGTTGTTTTTGGTATTTGATTGCTTGTTTTTCTTATGAAGACGATTGATTGATTTTTGTTATTAACTTGCTTGAAAAAGAGGTTGGTAATGACTTCAATTAATTAATTTCATATTCATTTTCTCTTAACTTGCTTGAAAAGGGGATTAATTGTTTAGAACATTGTCAAAAGTTAGTTTATGATTGCTAGAATATGGATTCATTGACTAATTCATGTTTTAAATCACCTAGAATATAGGGGTTTATATGATGATTGATTTTAATGCATCTTTTTGACAAGTTAGTCGGGACAGAATATGTTCACTAATTTAACTAGAAGATAGTGATTCCATGAATTGCAAACAAACTGAGTCTATATTAAATCCTTCATGATGTCAAGACGACAATTGATTGTGATGAATGCAAAGTGATTCAATCTTGCGTTTTTAAGATAATTGTCTGGTTATATGAAATTACATTCTTAAGTTATATCTATTTTAATCTTTTTCATGTTCCTTTTTATTCTCTTCTTGTTTTATTAGATAAACAATAAAGATTTGGGTATAGTAAGGTGGGAACCTAAATTCTCGTGAATTCGATATTTGCTATTCCCTATACTATATGATTGCTATACTTGCCCGTATGTGTGGTTTTAGTGATTGGAAAAATCATCAACACACACACCAAGACATTCTTTAAGTTTTTGTTGGCCTAAATAAATCCATGTGCAAAAGTTCAAGTACTGTTTGTTAGGATTCGTGAACTCCTAAACGCGGAAAACATCCACGAATCCCTCCCGAGGACCCAAGTAAACGATTAAGAAGATCTAAGCTTTAAGAATTACCTCTAGTTGCTGTAATCGAAATCCTTTCGATTCTGGTTGCGCTGTTGTACGTTCAACCCGAACAATCACCAGACACTGCAGTATACGAACATCCTCTATCGGATACATACCGCAAACTCACTCGATACCCGGGGAGTGCTAGCGCCTAGGGTTTGAGAGGGTTTTTTTTCTTTCTGGTAGAGAATGACACGAATGTTCTCAACCGAAAAATTGGACTTCTGAAAAGACGTCTAGGGTTTTCTTAAAAAACCCCCGAACCTCTTAGAGTCCAACCGTAATAATATCTTATCATATTCTAATTTAAATTCAAATTAAATTAAAACTGATATGATAAGATTCTGCCATTATCTCGGTAATTTAACTAATTAATTTACCGAGTCAGATTCTTATAATCTGGATATCATCCAGATTCATCGAACCTGGTCACCAGAAAAATAACCTAACAAGTTCGCTTATTGTGTGACCCTATAGGTTCATTTAGCACTGGCAGTGTGCCTAAATCATATTTAAATGGCCCACAAGTTATAAGCGGTTTCTAGCAAAACATTATAACTATCCAGGTTGAATGAAGATCGGTGATATCTTTGAACCAAACCATAATTTTTATATTTAGTCCTTTTGTCACACGATATCCAGATTAAGCATAAGGCACGGAGCATGTCATCCTTATTAAGCTTAATCAATTATTTCTTGATTTCATAGTAGATTGTTCAAACAAATGATATCAATATCTTAGATTGATATATTTGAGCACGGCCATGCATTTTTAACAGTCTAACTTATCAAGGGGCCCATGGATATCTCTCCCATAACTGAGAGGGACAAATTCCTTCACAATCAATCATATTCCTCTCCTTGATTTATTCTATATCCAACAGTAGTCTAATTTATTATCTGGTTAAAAACAACTTTAGACAATGTCAAAATATAAGATCCAGCTCTCCCACTACAAGGGCCCAGACTTGTGCTCCATTACCCACTTGTAGCCCATGTTCGCCCTTCTTGAGTCTTCTAATCTTTCTAAACCTCTGCAAGGAGTTACAGATATGATCAGTGGCTCCTGAATCAATAATCTAAGTGGAAGTTGATCCTACCATTGATATAGACTCTAGATAGAAAACATTACATGTAGGGTTTTTCTTGGCTTGAAGATCTGGACACTCCTTTTTCCAGTGTCCCTTCTTTCCACATTTGAAGCACTTGCCCTTTGGTTTGTCCTTGGGCTGGGTCTTGGGCTGGGCTACTGCATTCCCCTTCTTCCTTTTGAACTTTCTGGGTTTAGGCCCAATTCTTGAGGAAGAAGCTATAACAATTATGGCCTTTGACTGCGGCTTCATGACCTTCTCCGCCATCTGGAGCTCCTTCATCAGTTCAGTCAAACTCATGTTCAATTTGTTCATGTTATAGTTCAACTTGAACTGAGTGAATGAACCCGGTAGAAATTCGAGAACCATGTCCACTTGGTTTTCGGGGTCAATGACAACCCCTAAGATTTCTGCCTCCTCGAAAGCAGCAATCATCTTGAGCATATGCTCTCGGACTGATGCTCCCTCAGCCATCTTAGTGTTTATTATTGTTCGAAGAGCCTCCTGACTTGCGGGCCGGCTTTTCTCTGTGAACATAGTAGCCAATGATTGACTAATGTCATATGCAGAAGCCATGTGCTCGTGTTTTGGCTGGAGCACATTAGACATGGATGCTAACATATAGCAACGTGCCATTTCGTCAGCCTTCTTCCATGCCTTCTCAGCCTCTTGCTCTTCGGCGGTGGAACCTTCCCCAATAACAGGGCAGGTCTCATAAAGGACATACTTATACTCCTCGGCTGTGGGTATTATGTCCAGGTTCCTTTTCCAGTCCATATAGTTTGGACCCGTTAACTTATTCTCCCCGAGAATAACGGCCAATAGACTAAAAGAACCTCCCACCATTTACGAAAATAGAAAAATAAAAGAAAGAATTTAGTTTGTGAAAACAAAATAAAATTTGTGCATTGAAAATAATTTGGCTCTTAAGAAAACTGACATAGCTTGTTAAGAAGATTAACAGTATCCTAAGCTAAGTGTAATAACCACCACAAATTAATTTCCCTTCTAGGTAATGATCTAGAGGATAACTCCATCGTGGGATGGCCATTTCCTCTCATTTCCTATGGACATACCTCGCACTATAACCTCCAACGTGGGCTAGCTGATCATAGTACATGTCCCGGGTTATTAATTACATCCTTCCATTAGATCTAGATCCTTGTGGTATCCCTATCCTATACGGGTTCACTCCCAGGGTGACGTAAGGGGACCCACGATCTCTAATGAGGACTGTGATGGAAGCCGTGGGGCCGTTGGAACCCCTCTCCCACTTAGTCTTTTAAAATAAAGGTTTTCTGGAAAAATATCCTTTTGAAATTTCCATTAAGTTTTTCCTTAACTCAAAAATAAAATATCTAAGTCCACTAAAATCTCTATGTTAAGGTTTATATCCTTTGAGAGATTTTTCCATGGACTAATTTTATTTAAGTTAAAACTTAATGATTTCAAAAATTTTCCAATTAAAACTTTCTAGAGACTTTAGTCTCAAGTTTATTTGATAAAACAATTTTTCTAGTGCAAAATAAAACAAAATGGCTCTCCATTTTAATTTACAAAAATATCTAAATCCAATATATTTTCTAAGTCAAGGATTAAATCCTTTGAGAAAATATTCAAGGATTAATTTTTGTACAAATTAAAATATTTAATTTTTGAAGAAAAATGTTTTTCTTGTCAAAAAATGTTCCCAAAGACTTTGGTCTTTGAGAAAAGGCACACAGAGGTACACAAAAAAAAAAAAAAATCATGCTTGAAAATAGTAAACGTTTTCATGCTTTTCTATTTTTAAACCTAAGTGCCCAAATAATAGAATTAAACAATTAATTAATTAATGATCTTGGTTAATCCTAAAATCCCTTACTAATATTTTTCATGCAAATATATTCCAAGAATATAAAATATTTCAAAAATATTAACTTCACTTGGTATGGGATCCAAAACGAAAAAAAAATAAAGAAAATTGCAAAAAACAAATCTGCAGGTCCATGTACACCTGCCGCACCGGATCGGAGCCTTTTGATTTGTGGTCCACCGCACCCCCGGTGCACTAGCTGCACTAGATCGCGTGCTGCGCAACCCACGAGGCTGATCCACAACCCGCGACCCGTGCCCAGCTCCTCTTAGCACATGACCCGCGAGCTCGCCCGGATACCCGCCGCACGACCCGTGCGCGATTGCAATTTGCAATTGCAATTTCATGCAATCGGTGCAATTGGCTCGCAGTTCTCCTAGCAGCTCGGCTCAATAGCGGCCGGCTCCTCTCACGAAATGACGGCGCGGCGCGGCTCGGCTCGGTTCGAGCGGCGGCTTAGGAATAGTGTTTTTTTTCATTTTTTCTCTTTTCCGCGCTGAAGTTGCGAGAACCTCTGCGCTTCAATTGCTACTTCTTTCTTTGGCTTCTTTGGACATTTTTACGTACAAAAACTCACCCAAAACAAAAACACAACCGCCTATACCCATTTAAATTGGGTTTACACGATCAAACATCAAAGCTAAAAATTTTTACAGAGAGTCCTTTGCTTCAACGGTGAATCTCACAGTCATCCTATCCCATACCAAAACAGTGAAGGATCACAAGTATAATCACCAAACAATCATCTTCTCCATTTTTATTAACTATCATTCTCCCTAAGTTGATCAAAGAACCATTGTCCCTTATACCACATTGATGGGCAGAGAAACAGGGGAGCATGCTTCAATAGGGAAAAATAGAGAAAAAAAAAAAAGCCTTAAAGGCCGTATGGAAGTGTAAAGATCATACCTTTGCGCGCTTTAAACCTACTAGGTTGAGTAGGAGTGGATTGAACGACAGGAATCGCTTCGCATTGCCCACTTGAAGAAGCTTCCGGTTGATAACCCGCTAGCCTCCTACTTCGCCTTATTTGCATGAACGCCAAGCTTTTCAGCTCTCAGAATATGCCACTGCCCAACTTCTAGTCGGTGAACACAATAGTGAAGAAGAACGGTCTCAAGTCTCCTTGGTTCTCTTGCTATTGGTTAGCAAGCTCCAAGGAGGAAAACAGAGGGTGAGAAGACGTGAGAGAGAGAGAGAGCTGCGTGAGAGCCTCTAGTTGTTAGGGAGATTAGGGTTTTTTCATTTACCAGAGACTTGTCTTTTGATTAGCCAAAACTAGGTCTCTAATTATCTGATAAACATATCCCTGGGATATCAAATTTCAAACATCTGAATGTTATCCTGAGAATAAGTTTGGCTAAACCCTAAACTCTTCTGAACCGTATTTGAAAAAAATCCTACGGTCCAAGCTATTAGGCCGAAATAATTTTATTATTTTTCTTGGACCCAAAAGGCCAAAAATAATAAAGATTAATTATTTATTTCCTGGGCTTACAGAAATAACCCAATAAATAATTAATGAGCCCAAATGAACCAAAATAATTAATCATTAATTATTTATATCTTGGGCTTAAATAAATAACCCAATAAATAATTAAGCATTAATTATTTCCCCTTGGTTTAAGCCCAGGTTAATTTCCTAATTATTCAAACTGGACCTAGGCCCTAAATAATTAATTAACCAAATAAACCAGAAAATTAATTTTTCTCAACTCCATATTTTATTTTATTTATTTATCTATTTTATTCCAGTCTAATAATAAATTAGACATCATGAATAAAATAAAATAAAATAAAATCCTCTTGAACTGAGTCCAATTCCTCAACCCAAAATTAATTAGGACTTATCGGCTATTCCGAGGACCAAAAAGAAACATCGCCTTGGTGACTAAAATGATCAAAATACCCTTGCTATATAAATAGCTGTATTTTGCATTCTATATATTTCCTAATATCACCATAAGGAAATATTGACCCTAAGGACAATGCTGCATTAGCAAAGTCTTCGACCTACAGGTGAAATGACTAAAAAACCCCTCTACACATCACCGTACATTTAGAGAGGAAGAAGTGTACTAACACCCTACTAAAAGACATCTACCATCCTTAGGCTTCTAGTCGGATGATCCACGACTTCCTGGAGTGTTTCCGCTTTCCAAGGGAGTTACCCTAAAGTAAACATCCAAGTCATGTTTCCCAGGGCCTTGAACATTTTAGACCATTCGGACAACTACAAGGGGCGATATAGTGCAGAAACTATCTTGTACAAGTCTATCTTAACTAACTACTTACATATACCCAATACACAAGTATATTGGTTCTACTATAGAATCTCAACTATAGCATATCAAAGTATATGCTTCCAACTTCGTCAGACCACAAACTCATACTCAAGTCGTAGAGTACTAGTCCATGCT
Organism: Voacanga thouarsii; assembly: GCA_026120185.1. Lineage (NCBI taxonomy): Eukaryota > Viridiplantae > Streptophyta > Magnoliopsida > Gentianales > Apocynaceae > Voacanga > Voacanga thouarsii. The sequence continues at coordinate 15,401 of JANUWF010000251.1, forward strand.
GTAGCGGTAGTAGTCTAGGTTTCTATCATATAGTACTTTTAGAAGCCACTACTACAGGTTCTGTCCTACGTATTCCAAATACGCTTATGTCATGAAGTGAGTGGACTACTCACTGGCTAAAGGTAAGCCATTCCCTATTTGGAATTCATAACATAATAACCTAAACATGATAAGATTCCCAGTCTCATCAATAGGTTAAGAACAAATGTTTATGTGTTAAATAACTTGTGATCCATACCTTATTGTGAAAGACCACCATTCACATGGATCACTTATTTAAACACAATGGGTTTGTTCAAAACGAAAATTGTGCACAAACAAAAAGTAAATTCACAAATAATTTCTGAAAATAAATTCTTTTATTAAAATATTCGATTTTACATCAGAAACCTAGTCTACGAGGGCATACAATCCAACAATTAATTACATCCCTCCATTAGATCTAGATCCTTGTGATATCCCCATCCTATACGGGTTCGCTCCTAGGGTGACACGAGGGGACCTACGATCTCTAATGAGGATAATGATGGAAGTCGTGGGGCCGTTGGAACCCCTCTCCCGATTAGTCTTTTAAAACAAGGGTTTCTATGAAAAATATCCTTTTGAAAATTTTCATTATGTTTTTCCTTAAATTAAAAATAAAATACCCAAATCCATTAAAATCTCTATGTTAAGGTTTATATCCTTTGAGAGATTTTTCAATGGACTAATTTTATTTAAGTTAAAAACTTAATGATTTCAAAAATTTGCCAATTAAAACTTTCTAGAGACTTTGGTCTCAAGTTTATTTTGACAAAACAATTTTTCTAGTGCAAAATAAAACAAAATGGTTTTCTATTTTTAACTTATAAAAACATTTAAATCCTGTGTATTTTCTATGTCAAGGATTAAATCTTTTGAGAAAATAAGTAAGGATTAATTTTTGTTCAAGTTAAATTAACCATTTAATTTTTTAAAGAAAAATGTTTTTTTGTCAAAAATATTCCCAAAGACTTTGGTCTTTGAGAAAATGCGCACATAGGTACTCAAAAATAAATAGCTTGCTAGAAAACAGTAGACGTTTTCATGCTTTTCTATTTTGAAATCTAAGTGCCCAAATAATAAAATTAAATACATTAATTAATTAATTAATTAATTAATGGTCTTGTTTAATCCTAAAATCCCTTACTAATATTTTCATGCAAATATATTCCATGAATATTAACTATTGCAAAAATAGTAACTTCGCTCGGCATGGGATCAAAAAAAAAAAAAAGCAAGAAAATTACAAGGAAAAAAAAAACAAACTCTCTTGGTCTATGTACACTTGCTGCGACGGATAGCCCTGATGGTCCTCCACAAACCAGGTGCACTAGCCACACCAGATCGCCCTGGTGGTCAACCCATGAAGCTCGCCCACCTGCCCCAACCCGCACCTGTTGATCCACACGACCCGCACCTTGCACCATTTGCAATTTTGCAATTGCATGCAAATTGCAATTGCTTCGGTGGCTTCGAGTTGTTGAGAAGCAGTCCTCAGCTCTAGGCACAGAAGTGGTCATCGGCTCGGCTCGGCACGGTTCGGCTCCACAGGTGGCTTATGAACTAGTGCATCATCTTCTTCATTTTTCTGCGCGAAAATTTTTTTCTTCTGCAATTTTTTTGCTTTTCTCCTGTGGCTTCTTTGGATGTTTTCAATTGCAAAATCTCATCCAAACAATGAACACATTCGCCTATACCCTTCAAAATTGGGTTACACGATTGTTTTATGAAAGCATGAAAAAATTACAGAAGACCTATGCTTCTACTGTGAAGCTTACAAAGCATCTATTCCATACCAAAATAGTGACGGATCACAGACAAATACCAAAAAATGATATTCTCCATTTTTATTAACTAACATGCTCTCTAAGTTAATCAATCAACATGCTCTAATACCACTTGTAGATTAAATTGCAACCGAAACATAGCCACAAAACCAGCCGAACAACAGGAAAAAATTTGCTGTTTTTCTTCCTGCGTGAAGAAGGGGAAAAAAAATAATTTTTCTGTATTACCACTTCTTGTTCTCAAAATTGGCTGGACTGGAATATGCGGAACTGGGGGTAGGCACGCTAGTGGAAGCCTCTGGTGTGATTCCTGCAAGCCTCTTACTCCATCTGTGCTTGTATATGACCTGCTTAATTCCGTTTGGTGAACAACTTACAGGGCTAAGGAACTTTCTTTGAGAGAGAGAGAGTAGGAAAACAAAAGGCTTGCTGGTTTTTTTTTTTCACGGAGACGTCAACCACTCTTGCAAAAACCACGGTATATCATATCTGATAACAATATCCCCATGATCTGATATTTCAAAACACCCAAATGTTATCAACAGAGTGAGTTTGGCTTAGCCTTAAATTTTTCTGAACCGTATCTGAAAAAACCCAATGGTCCAGGCTATTAGGCCAAAACAATATTTTTTATTTTTCTTGGACCCAACAGCCCAAAATAATAAACATTAATTATTTATTTCCTGGGCTTATAGAAATAACCCAATAAATAATAATTAATGAGCCCAAATGAATAAAATATAATTAAACATTAATTATTCATTTCCTAGGCTTATAAAAATAACTCGATAAATAATTAAACAAGGCTTTTTCCATCTAGTTTAAGCCCAGGTTAATTTTGTATTTTTTTTCACCCTAGACCTAGGCCCTAAATAATTAATTAACCAATTAAACCAGAGAATAAATTTCTCTCAACGACTTTTTATTTATTTTTATTCTAATCCAATAATAAAATTAGACTTTTTGAATAAAATAAAATCCTCTTTAACTTAGACCAATTCCTCAACCCAAAATTAATTAAGACTTACGGGCTATTTCAAGGACTAAAAAGACACATTGCCTTGGCTACTAAAATTACCAAAATACCCCTGCCATATAAATAGATGTATGTTGCATTGTAAATATTTCCTAATATCACCATAAGAAAATATTGACCCCAAGGACAATACTGCATTAGCAAAGTCTCCGACCTACAGGTGAAACGACTAAAATACCCCTCCACACGTCGCCGTGCATTTAGAGAGAAAGAAGTGTACTAACACCTCTCTAAATGACATCTACCATCCTTAAGCTTCTAGTCCAATGATCCACGACTTCTTGAAGTGTTTTCGCTTTCCAAGGAAGCTACCCTAAAGCAAACATCCAAGTTTAGATCATTCAAAAAACCACAATATGCGATATTGTTTAGAAAATATCTTGTACAAGCTTGTCTTAACTAACTAGTTACATATACCCAATATACAAGTATATTGGTTCTACGATAGAACCTCAACTAAAGTATATCAAAGTACATGCCGTAGAGTATTAGTGCACGCTATAGCAGTAGTAGTCTTGGTTTCTACCAAATAGTACTTTAAGAAACCACTACTACAGGTCATGTTCTACGTATTTAATATAAGCTTATGCCATTAAGTGAGTGGACTACTCACTATGTGAAACCCCAACTAAAACTAACCCTAGAGTAAGGGGGTCGGGATGCATATCATATTTTCTTACACGCATAAGTAT
>JANUWF010000252.1:0-32325 GCA_026120185.1 Voacanga thouarsii
CATAAGTGGATAACCCCAAATCCTGAGATGATTCAGAGTTGGCTTTCGCCCAGTCCACATCTCATAAGGAGTCCTAGGTACTATCTTGGAAGGCACCAAGTCCAGAATATATGCCGTTGTCTCCAGGGCATATCCCCAAAAGGACACTAGAAGAGTAGCATGATACATCATGCTTCGAACCATTTCCATCAACGTCCTGTTCCTTCTCTCAGCTACTCCGTTCTGCTGTGGTGTTCCCGGCGCAGAGAGCTGTGATACTATCCCATGATGTACCATGTAGTCCTTGATTTCACCTAGGAGGTACTCTCCACCACGATCCGATCGTAAGGTTTTGATTAATTTACCTGTCCGACGCTCCACTTCAGCCTTAAACTCCTTGAACTTGTCAAAAGATTCTGACTTGCGTCTCGTCAGGTAAATATAACCATACCTCGTACAATCATCCGTGAACGTGATGAAGTACTCAAAACCACCCCTAGCTGGTGTAGATAACGGACCACACACATCAGTGTGAACAGGACGCAACAGCTCCTTGGCTCTATCTGCCTTTGGTGTAAATGACCTCTTGGTCATCTTTCCCATCAGGCAAGATTCACACTGAGGCCAACTTTCCAATCTCAATGAGCCCAAAGGCCCATCATGGATTAGCCTCTAAATCCTGGTTGAGTTAATTTGACCCAACATTAGATGCCAAAGGTATGAATTATTGATATTGGTCTTTCTCTTCCTAGTTAAAGGTTCAGACAGAACGTTATTTAATTGGTTATTTATAGGGTTTGAAAAGAACAGATTACCATACATGTGCCCAGTACATAAAATTTCTCCATCTCTACTGATAGAAATACCAGAATGAAAAGATACAGAATATCCTTGATTAATAAGTTTTGCAACTGAAATAAAATTCTGACGAAAACCAGGTGCATATAAAATATCCTTTAAAACCACTATCTTATTACAATCAAAAATGAGATCTATCTCTCCCACTGCAAGGGCTCAGACTTGTGCTCCATTACCCACTCGAAGCCCATGTTCGCCCTTCTTGAGTCTTCTTATCTTTCTAAACCCCTGCAAGGAGTTACAGATATGATCAGTGGCTCCAGAATCAACAATCCAAGTGGAAGTTGATCCTACCATTGATATGGACTCTAGATAGTAAACATTACCTGAGGGGTTTTTCTTGACTTGAAGATCTGGACACTCTTTTTTCCAGTATCCCTTCTTCCCACAATTGAAGTATTTACCCTTTGGTCCTGTCCTTGGGTTGGGTCTTGGGCTGGGCTACTGCATTTTCAAGAGACTAGTTTATTGGTTAGCCAAAACTAGGTCTCTTATTATCTAATAAACAAATCCCCGGGATTTCAAATTTCAAAATACCCGGATGTTATATCCTGAGAATCTGTTTGCCTTAACCCTAAACTCTTGTTAACGGTATCTGGAAAAAACCCTAAGGTCCAAGCTGTTGGGCCGGAAAAATATTTATTATTTTCCTTGGACCGAAAAGGCCCAAAATAATAAACATTAATTATTTATTTCCTGGGCTTATATAAATAACCCAATAAATAATTAATGAGCCCAAATTAACCAAAATAATTAATCTTTAATTATTTATTTCTTGGCCTATATAAATAACCCAATAAATAATTAAACATTAATTATTTCCCCTAGCTTTATGCCTAGGTTAATTTCCTAATTATTCATACTGGACCTAGGCTCTGAATAATTAATTAACCAATTAAACTAGATAATTAATTTCTCTCAACTCCTATTTTAATTAATTTATTTATTTTATTCCAGTCCAACAATAAATTAGACTTCCTGAATAAAATAAAATAAAATAAAATCATCTTCAACTGCGACCAATTCCTCAACCCAAAATTAGTTAGGACTTACGGACTATTCCGAGGACCAAAAAGACACATCGCCTTGGTTGCTAAAATGACCATAATACCCCTGCTATATAACTAGCTGTATTTTGCATTTTAAATATGTTATAATATCACCATAAGGAAATATTAACACTAAGGACAATGCTGCATTCGCAAAGTCTTTGACCTACAGGTGAAATGACTAAAATACCCCTCTACACATCGCCGTACATTTAGAGAGGAAGAAGTGTACTGACACCCCCCTAAATGACATCTACCATCCTTAGGCTTCTAGTCCAATGATCCACGACATCCTGAAGTGTTTTCGCTTTCCAAGGGAGCTACCCAAAAGCAAACAACCAAGTCATGTTTCATAAGGCCCTGGACATTTTAGACCATTTTGATAACCACAAGGGGCGATATAGTGCAAAAACTATCTTGTATAAGTCTGTCTTAACTAACTAGTAACACGTACCCAACATGCAAGTATATTGGCCCTACGATAGAACCTCAACTATAGCAAATCAAAGTATATGCATCCAGCTTCGCTAGACCACCAACTCATACTCAAGTCGTAGAGTACTACTCTACGCTGTAACAGTAGTAGTCTAGGATTCTACGATATAATACTTTGAGAAACCACAACTACAGGTCCTGTCCTACGTATTCGAAATACGCTTATGTCATGAAGTGAGTGGACTACTCACTGGCTAAATGTAAGCCATTCCCCATTTGCAATTCATAACATAAAAACCAAAATATGATGAGGTTCCCAGTCTCATCAATAGGTTAAGAACAAATGTTTGTGTGTTTAATAATCCATGATCCATACCTTACTGTGAAAACCACCTTTCACATGGATCACTTATTAAAACACAATCGGTCTATTCCAAACGAAAATTGTGCACAAACAAAAAAGAAAATTCACAAACAAATTCTGAAAATAAATTCTTTTATTAAAATATTTGATTTTACATAAGAAACCTAGTCTAAGAGGGTATATACAATCCAACAATGCTAAACATCCAAGTCATGGATCATTAACACATAATGGAACACAGAACAAAGAGTAAACCCAAAGGAAGGAGAGAGATGTTGAGAGAGAGAGACTCACGTGAGGCTCTGATAAGCTTAGGAGTATTAGGGTTTTCTTCCCCCAGAGACTAGTTTATTGGTTAGCCAAAACTAGGTCTTTCATTATCTGATAAACATATCCCCGGGATTTCATATTTCAAAACACCCGGATGTTATTCTGAGAATCTGTTTGGCCTAACTACAAACTCTTGTTAACTGTATCTGGAAAAAACCCTAAGGTCCAAGCTATTGGGCCAGAAAAATATTTATTATTTTTCTTGGACCAAAAAGGCCCAAAATATTAAACAATAATTATTTATTTCCTGGGCTTATATAAATAACCCAATAAATAATTAATCAGCCCAAATGAACCAAAATAATTAATCTTTAATTATTGCTTTCTTTGGCCTGAATAAATAACCCAATAATTAAACATTAATTATTTTCCCTAGTTTAAGCCGAAGTTAATTTCTTAATTATTCATACTGGACCTAGGCCCAAGATAATTAGTTAATCAAATAAACAAGATAATTAATTTCTCACAACTCCTATTTTAATTTATTTATTTATTTTATTCCAGTCTAATAATAAATTAGACTTCTGAATAAAATTAAATAAAATCCTCTTCAGCTGAGACTAATTCCTCAACCCAAAATTAGTTAGGACTTACGGGCTATTTCGAGGACCAAAAAGACACATCGCCTTGGCTGCTAAAATGACCAAAATACCCTTGCTATATAAATAGCTGTATTTTACATTTTAAATATTTCCTAATATCACCATAAGGAAATATTGACCCCAAGAACAATGCTGCATTAGCAAAGTCTTTGCTCTACAGGTGAAATGACTAAAATACCCCTTTACACATCGCCGTACATTTAGAGAGGAAGAAGTGTACTAACACCCCTCTAAATGACATCTACCATCCTTTAGCTTCTAGTCCAATGATCCACGACTTTCTGGAGTGTTTTTGCTTTCCAAGGGAGCTACCATAAAGCAAACATCCAAGTCATGTTTCCCAGGGCCCTAGACATTTTAGACCATTTGGACAACCACAAGGGGCGATATAGTGCAGAAACTATCTTGTATAAGTCTGTCTTAACTAACTAGTCACACACACCCAACATGCAAGTATATTGGCCCTACGATAGAACCTCAACTATAGCAAATCAAAGTATATGCTTCCCGCTTCGCTAGACCACCAACTCATACTCAAGTCGTAGAGTACTAGTCTACGCTGTAGCGGTAGTAGTCTAGGTTTCTACCATATAGTACTTTGAGAAACCACTATTACAGGTCCTGTCCTACATATTCGAAATATGCTTATGTCATGAAGTGAGTGGACTACTCACTGGCTAAAGGTAAGCCATTCCCCATTTGGAATTCACAACATAATAACCTAAACATGATGATGTTCCCAGTCTCATCAATAGGTTAAGAACAAATGTTTATGTGTTTAATAACGCATGATCCATACCTTACTGTGAAAAACCACCATTCACCTGGATCACTTATTTAAACACAATCGGTCTGTTCCAAACGAAAATTGTGCAGAAACAAAAAACTAAATTCACAAACAAATTCTAACAATAAATTTTTTTATTAAAATATTTGATTTTACATAAGAAACTTAGTCTAAGAGGGAAAACAATCCAACAATGCTAAACATCCAAGTCATGGATCATTAACACAGAATGGAACACAGAACAAGGAGTAAACCCAAAGGAAGGAGAGAGACATTGACAGAGAGAGACTCACGTGAGGCTCTGATAAGCTTTGGAGGATTAGGGTTTTCTTCTCCCAGAGACTAGTTTATTAATTAGCCAAAACTAGGTATCTCATTATCTAATAAACATATCCCCGGGATTTCATATTTCAAAACACCCGGATGTTTTATCCTGAGAATCTGTTTGGCTTAACCCTAAACTCTTGTTAACCGTATCTGGAAAAAACCCTATGGTACAAGGTGTTGGATCGGAAAAATATTTGTTATTTTCCTTGGATCCAAAAGGCCCAAAATAATAAACAATAATTATTTATTTCTTGAGCTTATATAAATAATCCAATAAATAATTAACGAGTCCAAATGAACCAAATTAATTAATTTTTAATTATTTATTTCTTGAGCCTATATATAGATAATCCAATAAATAATTAAACATTAATTATTTCCCCTAACTTAAGCCTAGGTTAATTTTCTAATTATTCATACTGGACCTAGGCTCTGAATAATTAATTAACCAATTAAACTAGATAATTAATTTCTCTCAACTCCTATTTTAATTAATTTATTTATTTTATTCCAGTCCAACAATAAATTAGACTCCCTGAATAAAATAAAATAAAATAAAATCCTCTTCAACTGTGACCAATTCCTCAACCCAAAATTAGTTAGGACTTATGGGCTATTACAAGGACCAAAAAGACACATCGCCTTGGCTGCTAAAATGACCATAATAGCCCTGCTATATAACTTGCTGTATTTAGCATTTTAAATATTTCCTAATATCACCATAAGGAAATATTGACCCTAAGGACAATGCTACATTCGTAAAGTCTCCGACCTACAGGTGAAATGACTAAAATACCACTCTACACATCGCCGTACATTTAGAGAGGAAAAAGTGTACTAACACCCCTCTAAATGACATCTACTATCCTTAGGCTTCTAGTCCAATGATCCACGACTTCCTGGAGTGTTTTCACTTTCCAAGGGAGCTACCCTAAAGCAAACATCCAAGTCATGTTTCCCAGGGCCCAGGACATTTTAGACCATTTTGACAACCACAAGGGGCGATATAGTGCAGAAACTATCTTGTATAAGTCTGTCTTAACTAACTAGTCACACATACCCAACATGCAAGTATATTGGCCCTACAATAGAACCTCAACTATAGCAAATCAAAGTATATGCTTCCAGCTTCGCCAGACCACCAACTCATACTCTAGTCGTAGAGTACTAGTCTACGCTGTAGCGGTAGTAGTCTAGATTTCTACCATATAGTACTTTGAGAAACCACTACTACAGGTCCTGTCCTACGTATTCGAAATACGCTTATGTCATGAAGTGAGTGGACTACTCACTGGCTAAAGGTAAGCCATTCCCATTTGGAATTCATAACATAAAAACCAAAACATGATGAGGTTCCCAGTCTCATCAATAGGTTAAAAACAAATGTTTATGTGTTTAATAATCCGTGATCCATACCTTACTTACTTGGAAAAACCACCATTCACATGGATCACTTATTTAAACACAATGGGTCTATTCCAAAAGAAAATTGTGCACAAACAAAAAAGAAAATTCACAAACAAATTCTGAAAATAAATTCTTTTATTAAAATATTTGATTTTACATTAGAAACCTAGTCTTAGAGGGTATACAATCCAACAATGCTAAACATCCAAGTCATGGATCATTAACACAGAATGGAACACAGAACAAAGAGTAAACCTAGAGGAAGGAGAGAGACGTTGAGAGAGAGATTGACTCACATGAGGCTCTAATAAGCTTAGGAGTATTAGGGTTTTCTTCTCCCAGAGACTAGTTTATTGGTTAGCCAAAACTAGGTCTCTCATTATCTGATAAACATATCCCCGGGATTTCATATTTCAAAACACCCGGATGTTATTCAGAGAATCTGTTTGGCCTAACCCTAAACTCTTGTTAACTGTATCTGGAAAAAACCCTAAGGTCCAAGCTATTGGGCGAGAAAAATATTTATTATTTTTCTTGGACCAAAAAGGCCCAAAATAATAAACAATAATTATTTATTTCCTGGTCTTATATAAATAACCTAATAAATAATTAATCAGCCCAAATGAACCAAAATAATTAATCTTTAATTATTGATATCTTTGGCCTATATAAATAACCCAATAATTAAACATTAATTATTTTCCCTAGTTTAAGCCCAGGTTAATTTCATAATTATTCATACTGGACCTAGGCCCAAGATAATTAATTAATCAAATAAACTAGATAATTAATTTCTCCCAACTCCTATTTTAATTTATTTATTTATTTTATTCTAGTCTAATAATAAATTAGACTTCTGAATAAAATTAAATAAAATCAAATAAAATAAAATCCTCTTCAGCTGAGACAAATTCCTCAACCCAAAATTAGTTAGGACATACGGGCTATTCCAAGGACCAAAAAGATGCATCGCCTTGGCTGCTAAAATGACCAAAATACCCTTGCTATATAAATAGCTGTATTTTACATTTTAAATATTTTCTAATATCACCATAAAGAAATATTGACCCCTAGAAAAATGCTGCATTAGCTAAGTCTCCGATCAACAGGTGAAATGCCTAAAATACCCTCTACACATCGCCGTACATTTAGAGAGGAAGAAGTGTACTAACACCCCTCTAAATGACATCTACCATCCTTAGGCTTCAAGTCCAATGATCCACGACTTCCTGGAGTGTTTTCGCTTTCCAAGGGAGCTACCATAAAGCAAACATCCAAGTCATGTTTCCCAGGGCCCTAGATTTTTAGACCATTTGGACAACCACAAGGGGCGACATAGCGCAAAAACTATCTTGTATAAGTTTGTCTTAACTAACTAGTCACACACACCCAACATGCAAGAATATTGGCCCTACGATAGAACCTCAACTATAGCAAATCAAAGTATATGCTTCCAGCTTCGCTAGACCACCAACTCATACTCAAGTCGTAGAGTACTAGTCTACGCTGTATCGGTAGTAGTCTAGGTTTCTACCATATAGTACTTTGAGAAACCACTATTACAGGTCCTGTCCAACGTATTCGAAATACGCTTATGTCATGAAGTGAGTGGACTACTCACTGGCTAAAGGTAAGCCATTCCCCATTTGGAATTCATAACACAATTACCTAAACATGATAAGGTTCCCAGTCTCATCAATAGGTTAAGAACAAATGTTTATGTGTTTAATAACCCATGATCCATACCTTACTATGAAAAACCACCATTCACGTGGATAACTTATTTAAACACAATCGGTCTGTTCCAAACGAAAATTGTGCACAAACAAAAAACTAAATTCACAAACAAATTCTGAAAATAAATTTTTTTATTAAAATATTTGATTTTACATAAGAAACTTAGTCTAAGAGGGTATACAATCCAACAGTGCTAAACATCCAAGTCATGGATCATTAACAAAGAATGGAACACAGAACAAGGAGTAAACCTAAAGAAAGGACAGAGACATTGAAGAGAGAGAGTCACGTGAGGCTCTAATAAGCTTTGGAGGATTAGGGTTTTCTTCTCCCAGAGACTAGTTTATTAGTTAGCCAAAACTAGGTATCTCATTATCTAATAAACATATCCCCGGGATTTCATATTTCAAAACACCCGGATGTTTTATCCTGAGAATCTGTTTGGCTTAACCCTAAACTCTTGTTAACCGTATCTGGAAAAAACCCTATGGTACAAGGTGTTGGATCGGAAAAATATTTGTTATTTTCCTTGGATCCAAAAGGCCCAAAATAATAAACAATAATTATTTATTTCTTGAGCTTATATAAATAATCCAATAAATAATTAACGAGTCCAAATGAACCAAATTAATTAATTTTTAATTATTTATTTCTTGAGCCTATATATAGATAATCCAATAAATAATTAAACATTAATTATTTCCCCTAACTTAAGCCTAGGTTAATTTTCTAATTATTCATACTGGACCTAGGCTCTGAATTATTAATTAACCAATTAAACTAGATAATTAATTTCTCTCAACTCCTATTTTAATTAATTTATTTATTTTATTCCAGTCCAACAATAAATTAGACTCCCTGAATAAAATAAAATAAAATAAAATCCTCTTCAACTGTGACCAATTCCTCAACCCAAAATTAGTTAGGACTTATGGGCTATTACAAGGACCAAAAAGACACATCGCCTTGGCTGCTAAAATGACCATAATAGCCCTGCTATATAACTTGCTGTATTTAGCATTTTAAATATTTCCTAATATCACCATAAGGAAATATTGACCCTAAGGACAATGCTACATTCGTAAAGTCTCCGACCTACAGGTGAAATGACTAAAATACCACTCTACACATCGCCGTACATTTAGAGAGGAAAAAGTGTACTAACACCCCTCTAAATGACATCTACTATCCTTAGGCTTCTAGTCCAATGATCCACGACTTCCTGGAGTGTTTTCACTTTCCAAGGGAGCTACCCTAAAGCAAACATCCAAGTCATGTTTCCCAGGGCCCAGGACATTTTAGACCATTTTGACAACCACAAGGGGCGATATAGTGCAGAAACTATCTTGTATAAGTCTGTCTTAACTAACTAGTCACACATACCCAACATGCAAGTATATTGGCCCTACAATAGAACCTCAACTATAGCAAATCAAAGTATATGCTTCCAGCTTCGCCAGACCACCAACTCATACTCTAGTCGTAGAGTACTAGTCTACGCTGTAGCGGTAGTAGTCTAGATTTCTACCATATAGTACTTTGAGAAACCACTACTACAGGTCCTGTCCTACGTATTCGAAATACGCTTATGTCATGAAGTGAGTGGACTACTCACTGGCTAAAGGTAAGCCATTCCCATTTGGAATTCATAACATAAAAACCAAAACATGATGAGGTTCCCAGTCTCATCAATAGGTTAAAAACAAATGTTTATGTGTTTAATAATCCGTGATCCATACCTTACTTACTTGGAAAAACCACCATTCACATGGATCACTTATTTAAACACAATGGGTCTATTCCAAAAGAAAATTGTGCACAAACAAAAAAGAAAATTCACAAACAAATTCTGAAAATAAATTCTTTTATTAAAATATTTGATTTTACATTAGAAACCTAGTCTTAGAGGGTATACAATCCAACAATGCTAAACATCCAAGTCATGGATCATTAACACAGAATGGAACACAGAACAAAGAGTAAACCTAGAGGAAGGAGAGAGACGTTGAGAGAGAGATTGACTCACATGAGGCTCTAATAAGCTTAGGAGTATTAGGGTTTTCTTCTCCCAGAGACTAGTTTATTGGTTAGCCAAAACTAGGTCTCTCATTATCTGATAAACATATCCCCGGGATTTCATATTTCAAAACACCCGGATGTTATTCAGAGAATCTGTTTGGCCTAACCCTAAACTCTTGTTAACTGTATCTGGAAAAAACCCTAAGGTCCAAGCTATTGGGCGAGAAAAATATTTATTATTTTTCTTGGACCAAAAAGGCCCAAAATAATAAACAATAATTATTTATTTCCTGGTCTTATATAAATAACCTAATAAATAATTAATCGAGCCCAAATGAACCAAAATAATTAATCTTTAATTATTGATATCTTTGGCCTAATATAAATAACCCAATAATTAAACATTAATTATTTTCCCTAGTTTAAGCCCAGAGTTAATTTCATAATTATTCATACTTGGACCTAGGCCCAAGATAATTAATTAATCAAATAAACTAGATAATTAATTTCTCCCAACTCCTATTTTAATTTATTTATTTATTTTATTCTAGTCTAATAATAAATTAGACTTCTGAATAAAATTAAATAAAATCAAATAAAATAAAATCCTCTTCAACTTGAGACAAATTCCTCAACCCAAAATTAGTTAGGACATACGGGCTATTCCAAGGACCAAAAAGATGCATCGCCTTGGCTGCTAAAATGACCAAAATACCCTTGCTATATAAATAGCTGTATTTTACATTTTAAATATTTTCTAATATCACCATAAAGAAATATTGACCCCTAGAAAAATGTCTGCATTAGCTAAGTCTCCGATCAACGAGTGAAATGCCTAAAATACCCTCTACACATCGCCGTACATTTAGAGAGGAAGAAGTGTACTAACACCCCTCTAAATGACATCTACCATCCTTAGGCTTCAAGTCCAATGATCCACGACTTCCTGGAGTGTTTTCGCTTTCAAGGGAGCTACCATAAAGCAAACATCCAAGTCATGTTTCCCAGGGCCCTAGATTTTTAGACCATTTGGACAACCACAAGGGGCGACATAGCGCAAAAACTATCTTGTATAAGTTTGTCTTAACTAACTAGTCACACACACCCAACATGCAAGAATATTGGCCCTACGATAGAACCTCAACTATAGCAAATCAAAGTATATGCTTCCAGCTTCGCTAGACCACCAACTCATACTCAAGTCGTAGAGTACTAGTCTACGCTGTATCGGTAGTAGTCTAGGTTTCTACCATATAGTACTTTGAGAAACCACTATTACAGGTCCTGTCCAACGTATTCGAAATACGCTTATGTCATGAAGTGAGTGGACTACTCACTGGCTAAAGGTAAGCCATTCCCCATTTGGAATTCATAACACAATTACCTAAACATGATAAGGTTCCCAGTCTCATCAATAGGTTAAGAACAAATGTTTATGTGTTTAATAACCCATGATCCATACCTTACTATGAAAAACCACCATTCACGTGGATAACTTATTTAAACACAATCGGTCTGTTCCAAACGAAAATTGTGCACAAACAAAAAACTAAATTCACAAACAAATTCTGAAAATAAATTTTTTTATTAAAATATTTGATTTTACATAAGAAACTTAGTCTAAGAGGGTATACAATCCAACAGTGCTAAACATCCAAGTCATGGATCATTAACAAAGAATGGAACACAGAACAAGGAGTAAACCTAAAGAAAGGACAGAGACATTGAAGAGAGAGAGTCACGTGAGGCTCTAATAAGCTTTGGAGGATTAGGGTTTTCTTCTCCCAGAGACTAGTTTATTAGTTAGCCAAAACTAGGTATCTCATTATCTAATAAACATATCCCCGGGATTTCATATTTCAAAACACCCGGATGTTTTATCCTGAGAATCTGTTTGGCTTAACCCTAAACTCTTGTTAACTGTATCTCGAAAAAACCCTAAGGTCCAAGCTATTGGGCGAGAAAAATATTTATTATTTTTCTTGGACCAAAAAGGCCCAAAATAATAAACAATAATTATTTATTTCCTGGGCTTATATAAATAACCCAATAAATAATTAATCGAGCCCAAATGAACCAAAATAATTAATCTTTAATTATTGATATCTTTGGCCAATATAAATAACCCAATAATTAAACATTAATTATTTTCCCTAGTTTAAGCCCAGGTTAATTTCTTAATTATTCATACTGGACCTAGACCCTAGATAATTAATTAATCAAATAAACTAGATAATTAATTTCTCCCAACTCCTATTTTAATTTATTTATTTATTTTATTCCAGTCCAATAATAAATTATACTTCTGAATAAAATTAAATAACATAAAATAAAATAAAATCCTCTTCAGCTGAGACCAATTCCTCAACCCAAAATTAGTTAGGACTTACTGGCTATTCCGAAGACCAAAAAGACACATCGCCTTGGCTGCTAAAATGACCAAAATACCCTTGCTATATAAATAGCTGTATTTTACATTTTAAATATTTCCAAATATCTCCATAAAGAAATATTGACCCGAAGAACAATACTGCATTAGCTAAGTCTCCGACCTACAGGTGAAATGACTAAAATACCACTCTACACATCGCCGTACATTTAGAGAGGAAGAAGTGTACTAACACCCCTCTAAATGACATCTACCATCCTTAGGCTTCTAGTCAAATGATCCACGACTTCCTGGAGTGTTTTCGCTTTCCAAGAGAGCTACCATAAAGCAAACATCCAAGTCATGTTTCCCAGGGCCCCAAGACATTTTAGACCATTTGGACAACCACAAGGGGCGATATAGTGCAGAAACTATCTTGTATAAGTTTGTCTTAACTAACTAGTCACACACACCCAACATGCAAGTATATTGGCCCTACGATAGAACCTCTACTATAGCAAATCAAAGTATATACTTTCAGCTTCGCTAGACCACCAACTCATACTCAAGTCGTAGAGTACTTGTCTACGCTGTAGCGGTAGTAGTCTAGGTTTCTACCATATAGTACTTTGAGAAACCACTATTACAAGTGATGTCCTACGTATTCGAAATACGCTTATGTAATGAAGTGAGTGGACTACTCACTGGCTAAAGGTAAGGCATTCCCCATTTGGAATTCATAACATAAAAACCTAAACATGATGAGGTTCCCAGTCTCATCAATAGGTTAAGAACAAATGTTTATGTGTTTAACAACCCATGATCCATACCTTACTGGGAAAAACCACAATTCACATGGATCACTTATTTAAACACAATCGGTCTGTTCCAAACGAAAATTGTGCACAAACAACAAAGAAAATTCACAAACAAATTCTGAAAATAAATTCTTTTATTAAAATATTTGATTTTACATAAGAAACCTAGTCTAAGAGGGTATACAATCCAACAATGCTAAACAACCAAGTCATTAATCATTAACACAGAATGGAACACAGAACAAAGAGTAAACCCAGAGGAAAGAGAGAGACGTTGAGAGAGAGAGACTCACGTGAGGCTCTGATAAGCTTAGGAGTATTAGGGTTTTCTTCTCCCAGAGACTAGTTTACTGGTTAGCCAAAACTAGGTCTCTCATTATCTAATAAACATATCCCCGGGATTTCATATTTCAAAACATCCGGATGTTATATCCTGAGAATTTGTTTGGCTTAACCATAAACTCTTGTTAACCGTATCTGGAAAAAACCATAAGGTACAAGCTATTGGATCGGAAAAATATTTGTTATTTTCCTTGGACCTAAAAGGCCCAAAATAATAAACAATAATTATTTATTTCCTGGGCTTATATAAATAACCCAATAAATAATTAATGAGCCCAAATGAACCAAATAATTAATCTTTAATTATTTATTTCTTGGGCCTATATATAGATAACCCAATAAATAATTAAACATTAATTATTTCCCCTAACTTAAGCCCGAGGTTAATTTTCTAATTATTCATACTGGACCTATGCTCTGAATAATTAATTAACCAATTAAACTAGAAAATTAATTTCTCTCAACTCCTATTTTAATTAATTATTTTAATTTATTCCAGTCCAACAATAAATTAGTCTTCCTGAATAAAATAAAATAAAATAAAATTCACTTCAATTGCGACCAATTCCTCAACCCAAAATTAGTTAGCACTTACGGGCTATTCCGAGGACCGAAAAGACACATCACCTTGGCTGCTAAAATGATCATAATACCCCTGCTATATAACTTGTTGTATTTAGCATTTTAAATATTTCCTAATACCACCATAATAAAATATTGACCCTAAGGACAATGCTACATTCGTAAAGTCTCCGACCTACAGGTGAAATAACTAAAATACCCCTCTACACATCGCCGTACAGTTAGGGAGGAAAAGTGTACTAACACCCCTCTAAATGACATCTACCATCCTTAGGCTTCTAGTCCAATGATCCGCGACTCCCTGGAGTGTTTCCGCTTTCCAAGGGAAATACCCTAAAGCAAACATCCAAGTCATGTTTCCCACGGCCCTGGACATTTTAGACCATTCGGACAACCACAAGGGGCGATATAGTGTAGAAACTATCTTGTACAAATCTGTCTTAACTAACTAGTCTCACACACCCAACATGTAAGTATATTGGCCCTACGATAGAACCTCAACTATAGCAAATCAAAGTATATGCTTTCAGATTCGCTAGACCACCAACTCATACTCAAGTCGTAGAGTACTAGTCCACGCTGTAGCGGTAGTAGTCTAGTTTTCTACCATATAGTACTTTGGGAAACCACTACTATAGGTCCTGTCCTACGTATTCGAAATACGCTTATGTCATGAAGTGAGTGGACTACTCACTGGCTAATGGTAAGCCATTCCCCATTTGGAATTCATAATATAAAAACCTACACATGATGAGGTTCCCAGTCTCATCAATAGGTTAAGAACAAATGTTTATATGTTTAATAATCCATGATCCATACCTTACTTACTGGGAAAAACCCCCATTCACAAGGATCACTTATTTAAACACAATTGGTCTATTCCAAAAGAAAATTGTGCACAAACAAAAAAGAAAATTCACAAACAAATTCTGAAAATAAATTCTTTTATTAAAATATTTGATTTTACATAAGAAACATAGTCTAAAAGGGTATATACAATCCAACAATGCTAAACATCCAAGTCATGGATCATTAACACGAGAATGGAACATAGAACAAAGAGTAAACCCAGAGGAAGGAGAGAGACGTTGAGAGAGAGTGACTCACGTGAGGATCTAATAAGCTTAGGAGTATTAGGGTTTTCTTCTCCCAGAGACTAGTTTATTGGTTGGCCAAAACTAAGTCTCTCATTATATGATAAACATATCCCCGGGATTTCATATTTCAAAACACCCGGATGTTATTCTGAGAATCTGTTTGGCCTAACCCTAAACTCTTGTTAACTGTATCTCGAAAAAACCCTAAGGTCCAAGCTATTGGGCGAGAAAAATATTTATTATTTTTCTTGGACCAAAAAGGCCCCAAATAATAAACAATAATTATTTATTTCCTGGGCTTATATAAATAACCCAATAAATAATTCAGCCCAAATGAACCAAAATAATTAATCTTTAATTATTTATTTCTTTGATCGATATAAATAATCCAATAATTAAACATTAATTATTTTCCCTAGTTTAAGCCCAGGTTAATTTCTTAATTATTCATACTGGACCTAGGCCCAAGATAATTAATTAATCAAATAAACTAGATAATTAATTTCTCCCAACTCCTATTTTAATTTATTTATTTATTTTATTCTAGTCTAATAATAAATTAGACTTCTGAATAAAATTAAATAAAATCAAATAAAATAAAATCCTCTTCAGCTGAGACAAATTCCTCAACCCAAAATTAGTTAGGACATACGGGCTATTCCAAGGACCAAAAAGATGCATCGCCTTGGCTGCTAAAATGACCAAAATACCCTTGCTATATAAATAGCTGTATTTTACATTTTAAATATTTTCTAATATCACCATAAAGAAATATTGACCCCTAGAAAAATGCTGCATTAGCTAAGTCTCCGATCAACAGGTGAAATGCCTAAAATACCCCTCTACACATCGCCGTACAGTTAGGGAGGAAAAGTGTACTAACACCCCTCTAAATGACATCTACCATCCTTAGGCTTCTAGTCCAATGATCCGCGACTCCCTGGAGTGTTTCCGCTTTCCAAGGGAAATACCCTAAAGCAAACATCCAAGTCATGTTTCCCAGGGCCCTAGATTTTTAGACCATTTGGACAACCACAAGGGGCGACATAGCGCAAAAACTATCTTGTATAAGTTTGTCTTAACTAACTAGTCACACACACCCAACATGCAAGAATATTGGCCCTACGATAGAACCTCAACTATAGCAAATCAAAGTATATGCTTCCAGCTTCGCTAGACCACCAACTCATACTCAAGTCGTAGAGTACTAGTCTACGCTGTATCGGTAGTAGTCTAGGTTTCTACTATATAGTACTTTGAGAAACCACTACTACAGGTCCTGTCCTACGTATTCGAAATACGCTTATGTAATGAAGTGAGTGGACTACTCACTGGCTAAAGGTAAGCCATTCCCCATTTGGAATTCATAAAATAATAACCTAAACATGATGAGGTTCCCAGTCTCATCAATATGTTAAGAACAAATGTTTATGTGTTTAATAATCCGTGATCCATACCTTACTTACTGGGAAAAACCACCATTCACATGGATCACTTATTTAAACACAATAGCTCAGTTCCAAAAGAAAATTGTGCACAAACAAAAAAGAAAATTCACAAACAAATTCTGAAAATATATTCTTTTATTAAAATATTTGATTTTACATAAGAAACCTAGTCTAAGGTGGTATACAATCTAACAATGCTAAACATCCAAGTCATGGATCATTAACACAGAATGGAACACAGAACAAAACGTAAACCCAGAGGAAGGAGAGAGACGTTGAGAGAGAGAGACTCACGTGAGGCTCTGATACGCTTAGGAGTATTAGGGTTTTCTTCTCCCAGAGACTAGTTTTTTGGTTAGCCAAAACTAGGTCTCTCATTATCTAATAAACATATCCCCGGGATTTCATATTTCAAAACACCCGGATGTTATATCCTGAGAATCTGTTTGGCTTAAACCTAAACTCTTGTTAACCGTATCTGGAAAAAACCCTAAGGTACAAGCTATTGGGTCGGAAAAATATTTGTTATTTTCCTTGGACACAAAAGGCCCAAAATAAGATACATTAATTATTTATTTCCTGGGCTTATATAAATAACCCAATAAATAATTAATGAGCCCAAATGAACCAAATTAATTAATCTTTAATTATTTATTTCTTGGGGCCTATATATAGATAACCCAATAAATAATTAAACATTAATTATTTCCCCTAACTTAAGCCCAGGTTAATTTCCTAATTATTCATACTGGACCTAGGCTCTGAATAATTAATTAACCAATTAAACTAGATAATTAATTTCTCTCAACTCCTATTTTAATTAATTTATTTATTTTATTTCAGGCCAACAATAAATTAGACTTCCTGAATAAAATAAAATAAAATAAAAAGCTATATAACTGAGACCAATTCCTCATCCCAAAATTAGTTAGGACTTACGGGCTATTCCGATGACCAAAAAGACACATTGCCTTGGCTGCTAAAATAACCATAATACCCCTGCTATATAACTTGCTGTATTTTGCATTTTAAATATTTCCTAATATCAGCATAAGCATAGGCTTCTAGTCCAATGATCCACGACTTCCTGGAGTGTTTTCGCTTTTCAAGGGAGCTACCCTAAATCAAACATCCAAGTCATGCTTCCGAGGGCCCTGGACATTTTAGACCATTTTGACAACCACAAGGGGCGATATAGTGCAGAAACTATCTTGTATAAGTTTGTCTTAACTAACTAGTCACACACACCCAACATGTAAGTATATTGGCCCTACGATAGAACCTCAACTATAGCAAATCAAAGTATATGCTTTCAGATTCGCTAGACCACCAACTCATACTCAAGTCGTAGAGTACTAGTCCACGCTGTAGCGGTAGTAGTCTAGTTTTCTACCATATAGTAATTTGGGAAACCACTACTATAGGTCCTGTCCTACGTATTCGAAATACACTTATGTCATGAAGTGAGTGGACTACTCACTGGCTAATGGTAAGTCATTCCCCATTTGGAATTCATAATATAAAAACCTACACATGATGAGGTTCCCAGTCTCATCAATAGGTTAAGAACAAATGTTTATGTGTTTAATAATCCGTGATCCATACCTTACTTACTGGGAAAAACCCCCCATTCACAAGGATCACTTATTTAAACACAATTGGTCTATTCCAAAAGAAAATTGTGCACAAACAAAAAAGAAAATTCACAAACAAGTTCTGAAAATAAATTCTTTTATTAAAATATTTGATTTTACATAAGAAACATAGTCTAAGAGGGTATATACAATCCAACAATGCTAAACATCCAAGTCATGGATCATTAACACAGAATGGAACATAGAACAAAGAGTAAACCCAGAGGAAGGAGAGAGACGTTGAGAGAGAGTGACTCACGTGAGGATCTAATAAGCTTAGGAGTATTAGGGTTTTCTTCTCCCAGAGACTAGTTTATTGGTTGGCCAAAACTAAGTCTCTCATTATATGATAAACATATCCCCAGGATTTCATATTTCAAAACACCCGGATGTTATTCTGAGAATCTGTTTGGCCTAACCCTAAACTCTTGTTAACTGTATCTCGAAAAAACCCTAAGGTCCAAGCTATTGGGCAAGAAAAATATTTATTATTTTTCTTGGACCAAAAAGGCCCCAAATAATAAACAATAATTATTTATTTCCTGGGCTTATATAAATAACCCAATAAATATTTAATCAGCCCAAATGAACCAAAATAATTAATCTTTAATTATTTATTTCTTTGGCCGATATAAAAAATCTAATAATTAAACATTAATTATTTTCCCTAGTTTAAGCCCAGGTTAATTTCTTAATTATTCATACTGGACCTAGACCCTAGATAATTAATTAATCAAATAAACTAGATAATTAATTTCTCCCAACTCCTATTTTAATTTATTTATTTATTTTATTCCAGTCCAATAATAAATTATACTTCTGAATAAAATTAAATAACATAAAATAAAATAAAATCCTCTTCAGCTGAGACCAATTCCTCAACCCAAAATTAGTTAGGACTTACTGGCTATTCCGAAGACCAAAAAGACACATCGCCTTGGCTGCTAAAATGACCAAAATACCCTTGCTATATAAATAGCTGTATTTTACATTTTAAATATTTCCAAATATCTCCATAAAGAAATATTGACCCGAAGAACAATACTGCATTAGCTAAGTCTCCGACCTACAGGTGAAATGACTAAAATACCACTCTACACATCGCCGTACATTTAGAGAGGAAGAAGTGTACTAACACCCCTCTAAATGACATCTACCATCCTTAGGCTTCTAGTCAAATGATCCACGACTTCCTGGAGTGTTTTCGCTTTCCAAGAGAGCTACCATAAAGCAAACATCCAAGTCATGTTTCCCAGGGCCCCAAGACATTTTAGACCATTTGGACAACCACAAGGGGCGATATAGTGCAGAAACTATCTTGTATAAGTTTGTCTTAACTAACTAGTCACACACACCCAACATGCAAGTATATTGGCCCTACGATAGAACCTCTACTATAGCAAATCAAAGTATATACTTTCAGCTTCGCTAGACCACCAACTCATACTCAAGTCGTAGAGTACTTGTCTACGCTGTAGCGGTAGTAGTCTAGGTTTCTACCATATAGTACTTTGAGAAACCACTATTACAAGTGATGTCCTACGTATTCGAAATACGCTTATGTAATGAAGTGAGTGGACTACTCACTGGCTAAAGGTAAGGCATTCCCCATTTGGAATTCATAACATAAAAACCTAAACATGATGAGGTTCCCAGTCTCATCAATAGGTTAAGAACAAATGTTTATGTGTTTAACAACCCATGATCCATACCTTACTGGGAAAAACCACAATTCACATGGATCACTTATTTAAACACAATCGGTCTGTTCCAAACGAAAATTGTGCACAAACAACAAAGAAAATTCACAAACAAATTCTGAAAATAAATTCTTTTATTAAAATATTTGATTTTACATAAGAAACCTAGTCTAAGAGGGTATACAATCCAACAATGCTAAACAACCAAGTCATTAATCATTAACACAGAATGGAACACAGAACAAAGAGTAAACCCAGAGGAAAGAGAGAGACGTTGAGAGAGAGAGACTCACGTGAGGCTCTGATAAGCTTAGGAGTATTAGGGTTTTCTTCTCCCAGAGACTAGTTTACTGGTTAGCCAAAACTAGGTCTCTCATTATCTAATAAACATATCCCCGGGATTTCATATTTCAAAACATCCGGATGTTATATCCTGAGAATTTGTTTGGCTTAACCATAAACTCTTGTTAACCGTATCTGGAAAAAACCATAAGGTACAAGCTATTGGATCGGAAAAATATTTGTTATTTTCCTTGGACCTAAAAGGCCCAAAATAATAAACAATAATTATTTATTTCCTGGGCTTATATAAATAACCCAATAAATAATTAATGAGCCCAAATGAACCAAATAATTAATCTTTAATTATTTATTTCTTGGGCCTATATATAGATAACCCAATAAATAATTAAACATTAATTATTTCCCCTAACTTAAGCCCAGGTTAATTTTCTAATTATTCATACTGGACCTATGCTCTGAATAATTAATTAACCAATTAAACTAGAAAATTAATTTCTCTCAACTCCTATTTTAATTAATTATTTTAATTTATTCCAGTCCAACAATAAATTAGTCTTCCTGAATAAAATAAAATAAAATAAAATTCACTTCAATTGCGACCAATTCCTCAACCCAAAATTAGTTAGCACTTACGGGCTATTCCGAGGACCGAAAAGACACATCACCTTGGCTGCTAAAATGATCATAATACCCCTGCTATATAACTTGTTGTATTTAGCATTTTAAATATTTCCTAATACCACCATAATAAAATATTGACCCTAAGGACAATGCTACATTCGTAAAGTCTCCGACCTACAGGTGAAATAACTAAAATACCCCTCTACACATCGCCGTACAGTTAGGGAGGAAAAGTGTACTAACACCCCTCTAAATGACATCTACCATCCTTAGGCTTCTAGTCCAATGATCCGCGACTCCCTGGAGTGTTTCCGCTTTCCAAGGGAAATACCCTAAAGCAAACATCCAAGTCATGTTTCCCACGGCCCTGGACATTTTAGACCATTCGGACAACCACAAGGGGCGATATAGTGTAGAAACTATCTTGTACAAATCTGTCTTAACTAACTAGTCTCACACACCCAACATGTAAGTATATTGGCCCTACGATAGAACCTCAACTATAGCAAATCAAAGTATATGCTTTCGCATTCGCTAGACCACCAACTCATACTCAAGTCGTAGAGTACTAGTCCACGCTGTAGCGGTAGTAGTCTAGTTTTCTACCATATAGTACTTTGGGAAACCACTACTATAGGTCCTGTCCTACGTATTCGAAATACGCTTATGTCATGAAGTGAGTGGACTACTCACTGGCTAATGGTAAGCCATTCCCCATTTGGAATTCATAATATAAAAACCTACACATGATGAGGTTCCCAGTCTCATCAATAGGTTAAGAACAAATGTTTATATGTTTAATAATCCATGATCCATACCTTACTTACTGGGAAAAACCCCCATTCACAAGGATCACTTATTTAAACACAATTGGTCTATTCCAAAAGAAAATTGTGCACAAACAAAAAAGAAAATTCACAAACAAATTCTGAAAATAAATTCTTTTATTAAAATATTTGATTTTACATAAGAAACATAGTCTAAAAGGGTATATACAATCCAACAATGCTAAACATCCAAGTCATGGATCATTAACACAGAGTGGAACATAGAACAAAGAGTAAACCCAGAGGAAGGAGAGAGACGTTGAGAGAGAGTGACTCACGTGAGGATCTAATAAGCTTAGGAGTATTAGGGTTTTCTTCTCCCAGAGACTAGTTTATTGGTTGGCCAAAACTAAGTCTCTCATTATATGATAAACATATCCCCGGGATTTCATATTTCAAAACACCCGGATGTTATTCTGAGAATCTGTTTGGCCTAACCCTAAACTCTTGTTAACTGTATCTCGAAAAAACCCTAAGGTCCAAGCTATTGGGCGAGAAAAATATTTATTATTTTTCTTGGACCAAAAAGGCCCCAAATAATAAACAATAATTATTTATTTCCTGGGCTTATATAAATAACCCAATAAATAATTCAGCCCAAATGAACCAAAATAATTAATCTTTAATTATTTATTTCTTTGATCGATATAAATAATCCAATAATTAAACATTAATTATTTTCCCTAGTTTAAGCCCAGGTTAATTTCTTAATTATTCATACTGGACCTAGACCCTAGATAATTAATTAATCAAATAAACTAGATAATTAATTTCTCCCAACTCCTATTTTAATTAATTTAGTTATTTTATTCCAGTCCAATAATAAATTATACTTCTGAATAAAATTAAATAAAATCAAATAAAATAGAATCCTCTTCAGCTGAGACCAATTCCTCAACCCAAAATTAGTTAGGACTTACTGGCTATTCCGAGGACCAAAAAGACACATCGCCTTGGCTGCTAAAATGACCAAAATACCCTTGCTATATAAATTTCTGTATTTTACATTTTAAATATTTCCAAATATCTCCATAAAGAAATATTGACCCGAAGAACAATGCTGCTTATGCTAAGTCTCCGACCTACAGGTGAAATGACTAAAATACCCCTCTACACATCGCCGTACATTTAGAGAGGAAGAAGTGTACTAACACCCCTCTAAATGACATCTACCATCCTTAGGCTTCTACTCAAATGATCCACGACTTTCTGGAGTGTTTTTGCTTTCCAAGGGAGCTACCATAAAGCAAACATCCAAGTCATGTTTCCCAGGGCCCTAGACATTTTAGACCATTTGGACAACCACAAGGGGCGATATAGTGCAGAAACTATCTTGTATAAGTTTGTCTTAACTAACTAGTCACACACACCCAACATGCAAGTATATTGGCCCTACGATAGAACCTCAACTATAGCAAGTCAAAGTATATACTTTCAGCTTCGCTAGACCACCAACTCATACTCAAGTCGTAGAGTACTAGTCTACACTGTATCGGTAGTAGTCTAGGTTTCTACCATATAGTACTTTGAGAAACCACTATTACAGGTCCTGTCCTACGTATTCGAAATACGCTTATGTCATGAAGTGAGTGGACTACTCACTGGCTAAAGGTAAGCCATTCCCCATTTGGAATTCATAACACAATTACCTAAACATGATGAGGTTCCCAGTCTCATCAATAGGTTAAGAGCAAATGTTTATGTGTTTAATAACCCATGATCCATACCTTACTGGGAAAAACCACAATTCACATGGATCACTTATTTAAACACAATCGGTCTGTTCCAAACGAAAATTGTGCACAAACAACAAAGAAAATTCACAAACAAATTCTGAAAATAAATTCTTTTATTAAAATATTTGATTTTACATAAGAAACCTAGTCTAAGAGGGTATACAATCCAACAATGCTAAACAACCAAGTCATTAATCATTAACACGTAATGGAACACGTAACAAAGAGTAAACCCAGAGGAAAGAGAGAGACGATGAGAGAGAGAGACTCACGTGAGGCTCTGATAAACATAGGAGTATTAGGGTTTTCTTCTCCCAGAGACTAGTTTACTGGTTAGCCAAAACTAGGTCTCTCATTATCTAATAAACATATCCCCGGGATTTCATATTTCAAAACACCCGGATGTTATATCCTGAGAATTTGTTTGGCTTAACCATAAACTCTTGTTAACCGTATCTGGAAAAAACCCTAAGGTACAAGCTATTGGGTCGGAAAAATATTTGTTATTTTCCTTGGACCTAAAAGGCCCAAAATAATAAACAATAATTATTTATTTCCTGGGCTTATATAAATAACCCAATAAATAATTAATGAGCCAAATGAACCAAAGTAATTAATCTTTAATTATTTATTTCTTGGGCCTATATATAGATAACCCAATAAATAATTAAACATTAATTATTTCCCCTAACATAAGCCCAGGTTAATTTTTTAATTATTCATACTGGACCTAGGCTCTGAATAAATAATTAACCAATTAAACTAGATAATTAATTTCTCTCAACTCCTATTTTAATTAATTATTTTATTTTATTCCAGTCCAACAATAAATTAGTCTTCCTGAATAAAATAAAATAAAAAAAAATTCTCTTCAATTGCGACCAATTCCTCAACCCAAAATTAGTTAGGACTTACGGGCTATTCCGAGGACCGAAAAGACACATCACCTTGGCTGCTAAAATGACCATAATACCCCTGCTATATAACTTGTTGTATTTAGCATTTTAAATATTTCCTAATACCACCATAATGAAATATTGACCCTAAGGACAATGCTACATTCGTAAAGTCTCCGACCTACAGGTGAAATGACTAAAATACCCCTCTACACATCGCCGTACATTTAGGGAGGAAAAAGTGTACTAACACCCCTCTAAATGACATCTACCATCCTTAGGCTTCTAGTCCAATGATCCGCGACTCCCTGGAGTGTTTCCGCTTTCCAAGGGAAATACCCTAAAGCAAACATCCAAGTCATGTTTCCCACGGCCCTGGACATTTTAGACCATTTTGAGAACCACAAGGGGCGATATAGTGCAGAAACTATCTTGTATAAGTCTGTCTTAACTAACTAGTCACACATACCCAACATGCAAGTATATTGGCCCTACGATAGAACCTCAACTATAGCAAATCAAAGTATATGCTTTCAGATTCGCCAAACCACCAACTCATACTCAAGTCGTAGAATACTAGTCTACGCTGTAGCGGTAGTAGTCTAGGTTTCTACTATATAGTACTTTGAGAAACCACTACTACAGGTCCTGTCCTACGTATTCGAAATACGCTTATGTAATGAAGTGAGTGGACTACTCACTGGCTAAAGGTAAGCCATTCCCCATTTAGAATTCATAACATAATAACCTAAATATGATGAGGTTCCCAGTGTCATCAAAATGTTACGAACAAATGTTTATGTGTTTAAGAATCCGTAATCCATGCCTTACTTACTTTGAAAAACCACCATTCACATGAATCACGTATTTAAACACAATGGGTCAATTCCAAAAGAAAATTGTGCACAAACAAAAAAGAAAATTGAAAAACAAATTCTTAAAATAAATTCTTTTATTAAAATATTTGATTTTACATAAGAAACCTTGTCTAAAGGGGTATACAATCCAACAATGCTAAACATCCAAGTCATGGATCATTACCACAGAATGGAACACAGAACAAAGTGTAAACCCAGAGGAAGGAGAGAGACGTTGAGAGAGAGAGACTCACGTGAGGCTCTGATAAACTTAGGAGTATTAGGTTTTTCTTCACCCAGAGACTAGTTTATTGGTTAGCCAAAACTAGGTCTCTCATTATCTAATAAACATATCCCCGGGATTTCATATTTCAAAACACCCGGATGTTATATCCTGAGAATCTGTTTTGCTTAACTCTAAACTCTTGTTAACCGTATCTGGAAAAAACCCTAAGGTACAAGCTATTGGGTCGGAAAAATATTTGTTATATTCCTTGGACCCAAAAGGCCCAAAATAAAATCCATTAATTATTTATTTCCTGGGCTTATATAAATAACCCAATAAATAATTAATGAGCCCAAATGAACCAAATTAATTAATCTTTAATTATTTATTTCTTGGGCCTATATATAGATAACCCAATAAATAATTAAACATTAATTATTTCCCCTAACTTAAGCCCAGGTTAATTTCCTAATTATTCATACTGGACCTAGGCTTTGAATAATTAATTAACCAATTAAACTTGATAATTAATTTCTCTCAACTCCTATTTTAATTAATTATTTTATTTTATTCTAGACCAACAATAAATTAGACTTCCTGAATAAAATAAAATAAATTAAAATCCTATTTAACTGAGACCAATTCCTCAATCCAAAATTAGTCAGGACTTACGGGCTATTCCGAGGACCAAAAAGACACATCGCCTTGGCTGCTATAATGACCATAATACCCATGCTATATAACTTGCTGTATTTTGCATTTTAAATATTTCCTAATATCACCATAATAAAATATTAACCCTAAGGACAATGCTACATTCGTAAAGTCTCCGACCTACAGGTGAAATGACTAAAATACCCCTCTACACATCGCCGTACATTTATGGAGGAAAAAGTGTACTAACACCCCTCTAAATGACATCTACCATCCTTAGGCTTCTAGTCCAATGATCCACGACTTCCTGGAGTGTTTCCGCTTTCCAAGGGAACTACCCTAAAGCAAACATCCAAGTCATGTTTCCCACGGTCCTGGACATTTTAGACCATTCGGACAACCACAAGGGGCGATATAGTGTAGAAACTATCCAGTGCAAGTCTGTCTTAACTAACTAGTCACACACACCCAATATGTAAGTATATTGGCCCTACGATAGAACCTTAACTATAGCAAATCAAAGTATTTGCTTTCAGATTCGCCAGACCACCAACTCATACTCAAGTCGTAGAGTACTAGTCCACGTTGTAGCAGTAGTAGTCTAGTTTTCTACCATATAGTACTTTGGGAAACCACTACTACAGTTCCTGACCAACGTATTCGAAATACGCTTATGTCATAAAGTGAGTGAACTACTCACTGGCTAATGGTAAGCCATTCCCCATTTGGAATTCATAATATAAAACCTACACATGATGAGGTTCCCAGTCTCATCAATAGGTTAAGAACAAATGTTTATGTGTTTAATAATCCATGATCCATACCTTACTTACTGGGAAAAACCCCCATTCACAAGGATCAGTTATTTAAACACAATCGGTCTGTTCCAAACGAAAATTGTGCACAAACAACAAAGAAAATTCACAAACAAATTCTGAAAATAAATTCTTTTATTTAAATATTTGATTTTACATAAGAAACCTAGTCTAAGAGGGTATACAATCCAACAATGCTAAACATCCAAGTCATTAATCATTAACACAGAATGGAACACAGAACAAAGAGTAAACCCAGAGGAAAGAGAGAGACGTTGAGAGAGAGAGACTCACGTGAGGCTCTGATAAGCTTAGGAGGATTAGGGTTTTCTTCTCCCAGAGACTAGTTTATTGGTTAGCCAAAACTAGGTCTCTCATTATCTAATAAACATATCCCCGGGATTTCATATTTCAAAACACCGGGATGTTATATCCTGAGAATTTGTTTGGCTTAACCATAAACTCTTGTTAACCGTATCTGGAAAAAACCCTAAGGTACAAGCTATTGGGTCGGAAAAATATTTGTTATTTTCCTTGGACCTAAAAGGCCCAAAATAATAAACAATAATTATTTATTTCCTGGGCTTATATAAATAACCCAATAAATAATTAATGAGCCCAAATGAACCAAAGTAATTAATCTTTAATTATTTATTTCTTGGGCCTATATATAGATAACCCAATAAATAATTAAACATTAATTATTTTCCCTAACTTAAGCCCAGGTTAATTTTCTAATTATTCATACTGGACCTAGGCTCTGAATAATTAATTAACCAATTAAACTAGATAATTAATTTCTCTCAGCTCCTATTTTAATTAATTATTTTATTTTATTCCAGTCCAACAATAAATTAGTCTTCCTGAATAAAATAAAATAAAATAAAATTCTCTTCAATTGCGACCATTTCCTCAACCCAAAATTAGTTAGGACTTACGGGCTATTCCGAGGACCGAAAAGACACATCACCTTGGCTACTAAAATGACCATAATACCCCTGCTATATAACTTGCTGTATTTAGCATTTTAAATATTTCCTAATACCACCATAAGGAAATATTGACCCTAAGGACAATGCTACATTCGTAAAGTCTCCGACCTACAGGTGAAATGACTAAAATACCCCTCTACACATCGCCGTACATTTAGAGAGGAAAAAGTGTATTAACACCCCTCTAAATGACATCTACCATCCTTAGGCTTCTAGTCCAATGATCCACGACTTCCTGGAGTGTTTTCGCTTTTCAAGGGAGCTACCCTAAAGCAAACATCCAAGTCATGTTTCCCACGGCCCTGGATATTTTAGACCATTTTGACAACCACAATGGGCGATATAGTGCAGAAAATATCTTGTATAAGTCTGTCTTAACTAACTAGTCACACATACCCAACATGCAAGTATATTGGCCCTACGATAGAACCTCAACTATAGCAAATCAATGTATATGCTTTCAGATTCGCCAAACCACCAACTCATACTCAAGTCGTAGAGTACTAGTCTACGTTGTAGCGGTAGTAGTCTAGGTTTCAACCTTATAGTACTTCGAGAAACCAATACTACAGGTCCTGTCCTACGTATTCGAAATACGCTTATGTAATGAAGTGAGTGGACTACTCACTGGCTAAAGGTAAGCCATTCCCCATTTGGAATTCATAACATAATAACCTAAACATAATGAGGTTCCCAGTCTCATCAATATGTTAAGAACAAATGTTTATGTGTTTAATAATCCGTGATCCATACCTTACTTACTTTGAAAAACCACCATTCACATGGATCACTTATTTAAACACAATGGATCAATTCCAAAAGAAAATTGTGCACAAACAAAAAAGAAAATTGAAAAACAAATTCTGAAAATAAATTCTTTTATTAAAAATTTTACATAAGAAACCTAGTCTAAGAGGGTATACAATCCAACAATGCTAAACATCCAAGTCATGGATCATTAACACAGAATGGAACACAGAACAAAGTGTAAACCCAGAGGAAGGAGAGAGACGTTGAGAGAGAGAGACTCACGTGAGGCTCTGATAAACTCAGGAGTATTAGGGTTTTCTTCTCCCAGAGACTAGTTTATTGGTTAGCCAAAACTAGGTCTCTCATTATCTAATAAACATATCCTCGGGATTTCATATTTCAAAACACCCGGATGTTATATCCTGAGAATCTGTTTTGCTTAACTCTAAACTCTTGTTAACCGTATCTGAAAAAAACCCTAAGGTACAAGCTATTGGGTCTGAAAAATATTTCTTATTTTCCTTGGACCCAAAAGGCCCAAAATAAAATCCATTAATTATTTATTTCCTGGGCTTATATAAATAACCCAATAAATAATTAATGAGCCCAAATGAACCAAATTAATTAATCTTTAATTATTTATTTCTTGGGCCTATATATAGATAATCCAATAAATAATTAAACATTAATTATTTCCCCTAACTTAAGCCCAGGTTAATTTTCTAATTATTCATACTGGACCTAGGCTCTGAATAATTAATTAACCAATTAAACTAGATAATTAATTTCTCTCAGCTCCTATTTTAATTAATTATTTTATTTTATTCCAGTTCAACAATAAATTAGTCTTCCTGAATAAAATAAAATAAAATAAAATTCTCTTCAATTGCGACCAATTCCTCAACCCAAAATTAGTTAGGACTTACGGGCTATTCCGAGGACCGAAAAGACACATCACCTAGGCTGCTAAAATGACCATAATACCCCTGTTATATAACTTGCTGTATTTAGCATTTTAAATATTTCCTAATACCACCATAAGGAAATATTGACCCTAAGGACAATGCTACATTCGTAAAGTCTCCGACCTACAAGTGAAATGACTAAAATACCCCTCTACACATCGCCGTACATTTAGAGAGGAAAAAGTGTATTAACACCCCTCTAAATGACATCTACCATCCTTAGGCTTCTAGTCCAATGATCCATGTCTTCCTGGAGTGTTTTCGCTTTTCAAGGGAGCTACCATAAAGCAAACATCCAAGTCATGTTTCCCACGGCCCTGGACATTTTAGACCATTTTGACAACCACAATGGGCGATATAGTGCAGAAACTATCTTGTATAAGTCTGTCTTAACTAACTAGTCACACATACCCAACATGCAAGTATATTGGCCCTACGATAGAACCTCAACTATAGCAAATCAAAGTATATGCTTTCAGATTCGCCAAACCACCAACTCATACTCAAGTCGTAGAGTACTAGTCTACGCTGTAGCGGTAGTAGTCTAGGTTTCAACCATATAGTACTTCGAGAAACCAATACTACAGGTCCTGTCCTACGTATTCGAAATACGCTTATGTAATGAAGTGAGTGGGCTACTCACTGGCTAAAGGTAAGCCATTCCCCATATGGAATTCATAACATAATAACCTAAACATAATGAGGTTCCCAGTCTCATCAATATGTTAAGAACAAATGTTTATGTGTTTAATAATCCGTGATCCATACCTTACTTACTTTGAAAAACCACCATTCACATGGATCACTTATTTAAACACAATGGATCAATTCCAAAAGAAAATTGTGCACAAACAAAAAAGAAAATTGAAAAACAAATTCTGAAAATAAATTCTTTTATTAAAATATTTGATTTTACATATGAAACCTAGTCTAAGAGGGTATACAATCCAATAATGCTAAACATTCAAGTCATGGATCATTAACACAGAATGGAACACAGAACAAAGTGTAAACCCAGAGGAAGGAGAGAGACGTTGAGAGAGAGAGACTCACGTGAGGCTCTGATAAACTTTGGAGTATTAGGGTTTTCTTCTCCCAGAGACTAGTTTATTGGTTAGCCAAAACTAGGTCTCTCATTATCTAATAAACATATCCCCGGGATTTCATATTTCAAAACACCCGGATGTTATATCCTGAGAATCTGTTTTGCTTAACTCTAAACTCTTGTTAACCGTATCTGGAAAAAACCCTAAGGTACAAGCTATTGGGTCTGAAAAATATTTGTTATTTTCCTTGGATCCAAAAGGCCCAAAATAAAATCCATTAATTATTTATTTCCTGGGCTTATATAAATAACACAATAAATAATTAATGAGCCCGAATGAACCAAATTAATTAATCTTTAATTATTTATTTCTTGGGCCTATATATAGATAATCCAATAAATAATTAAACATTAATTATTTTCCCTAACATAAGCCCAGGTTAATTTCCTAATTATTCATACTAGACATAGGCTCTGAATAATTAATTAACCAATTAAACTTGATAATTAATTTCTCTCAACTCCTATTTTAATTAATTATTTTATTTTATACTAGACCAACAATAAATTAGACTTCCTGAAAAAAATAAAATAAATTAAAATCCTATTTAACTGAGACCAATTCCTCAACCCAAAATTTGTCAGGACTTACGGGCTATTCCGAGGACCAAAAACACACATCGCCTTGGCTGCTATAATGACCATAATACCCCTGCTATATAACTTGCTGTATTTTGCATTTTAAATATTTCGTAATATCAGCAATAGAAAATATTAACCCTAAGGACAATGCTACATTCGTAAAGTCTCCGACCTACAGGTGAAATGACTAAAATACCCCTCTACACATCGCCGTACATTTAGTGAGGAAAAAGTGTACTAACACCCCTCTAAATGACATCAACCATCCTTAGGCTTCTAGTCCCATGATCCACGACTTCCTGGAGTGTTTCTGCTTTCCAAGGGAACTACCCTAAAGCAAACATCCAAGTCATGTTTCCCACGGCCCTGGACATTTTAGACCATTCAGACAACCACAAGGGGCGATATAGTGTAGAAACTATCTTGTACAAGTCTGTCTTAACTAACTAGTCACACATACCCAACATGTAAGTATATTGGCCCTACGATAGAACCTTACCTATAGCAAATCAAAGTATATGCTTTCAGATTCGCCAGACCACCAACTCATACTCAAGTCGTAGAGTACTAGTCCACGCTGTAGCGGTAGTAGTCTAGTTTTCTACCATATAGTACTTTGGGAAACCACTACTACAGGTCCTGTCCTATGTATTCGAAATACACTTATGTCATAACTACTCACTGGCTAAAGGTAAGCCATTCCCCATTTGGAATTCATAACATAATATCCAAGATAAGAGGAGGTTCCCAGTCTCATCAATATGTTAAGAACAAAAGTTTATGTGTTTAATAACCCGTGATTCATACCTTACTGTCAAAAACCACCATTCACATGGACCACTTATTTAAACACAATCGGTCTCTTCCAAACGAAATTCTTTTATTAAAATATTTGAT
This sequence comes from Voacanga thouarsii, assembly GCA_026120185.1. Lineage (NCBI taxonomy): Eukaryota > Viridiplantae > Streptophyta > Magnoliopsida > Gentianales > Apocynaceae > Voacanga > Voacanga thouarsii. The sequence continues at coordinate 32,110 of JANUWF010000252.1, forward strand.
TTTACACAAGAAACCTAGTCTAAGAGGGCATACAATCCAACAATGCTAAACATCCAAGTCATGGATCATTAACACAGAATGGAACACAGAACAAGGAGTAAACCCAGAGGAAGGAGAGAGACGTTGAGAGAGAGAGACTCACGTGAGGCTCTGATAAGATTAGGAGGATTAGGGTTTTCTTCTCCCAGAGACTAGTTTATTGGTTAGCCAAAACTA
>JANUWF010000253.1:0-44798 GCA_026120185.1 Voacanga thouarsii
GCAATAAAATATGATATGTATCACAACCCCCTTATTTTAAGGTTGGTTTCGACTAGTGTTTCACAAAGTAGGATAGGAGTGGCACCTGAGAGATATTGATTTCTCATTACTGAATACAATAACGTATTGCTTATAGAAGAATACGAGCCTACCATTTATGAAGAAGTTCTGAATAGTTCAGAATCTGACAAATGGCTTAATGCTATGAAGTCAGAAATGGATTCCATATATTGACAACCAAGTTTGGACTTTGGTTGATCCACCTGATGGGATAAAACCCATAGGGTGCAAATGGGTTTTCAAGAAGAAAATCGACATGGATGATAAAGTGATTACTTATAAGGTGCGATTGGCTACAAAAGGTTACCGTTAGAAATAAGGTATTGACTATGACAAAACTTTTCATCAGTAGTAATGCTAAAATCTATTAGGATACTCTCAGCACTTGCCACTCATTATGATTATGAGATTTAACAAATGGATGTGAAAACAGCTTTTCTTAATAAAAATTTGACTGAAGAAGTGTACATGACACAACCTGAGGGTTTCACATCCAAGGATAACACTAAAGCGTGCAAGCTGCAAAAGTTCAATTATGGACTAAAGTAAACTTCTAGGAGTTAGAACATCCATTTTGATGAAACAATCAAAGAATTCGGTTTCAAATAAAACATATATAAACCTTATGTATACAAGATGGTTAGTGGGAGTGCAATTATTTTTTTATTACTATATGTAGATGACATATTACTAATAGAAAATGATGTTTCTATTCTACAGTCAGTTAAGATTTGGGTATCCAAGAATTTTTCCATGTAAGACCTTGGAGATGCAACATATGTTCTCGGGAATAAAGATCTATAGAGATAGATAAAAAAGGTTGCTTGGTCTTTCACGTTCTATATACATAGATAAAGTATTTAAGAGATTTAGCATGGATCAATCCAAGAAGGGATTCTTACCCATGACCCCCATGGGGTAAGCCTTTCAAAATCTATGTGTCCTAAGACACAAGATGAAAGGGATCACATGAATAAGATACCATATGCATCGATAATTAGTTCTATCATGTATACTATGATATGTACTAGGCCCGATGTATCTTGTTCTTTTAGATTGATGAGAAGATACCAATTAGACTCTGGAGAAGGTTATTGGATGACTGTCAAGAATATCCTTAAGTACTTGGGAAGAACTAAGGATGTATTCTTGGTATATGGAGATGATGACTTGCAAGTCAGAGGTATACTAATGCCATTTTCCAATCTAATAAGGATGGTTACAAATCCCAATCAGGATACGTGTTCACTTTTGTAGGTGAGGCAATTAGTTGAAAAAGTTCCAAATAAGATATAACTGCTGACTCAACCGTTGAAGTTGAATATATAGCAGCTTCCAAAGCAGCTAAGGAGGCGGTTTAAATCAAGAAGCTCATTACAGAACTAGGTGAGGTACCTAGCATGTTTGATTAAATACCCATGTATTGTGATAACAATGGAGCCATTACATAAGTAAAGGAACCACGGTTTCATCAGGGATTCAAACATGTACTTAGATGCTATCACTTGATTAGAGAAATCATTGATAGAAAGGATGTAAAAATAGAAAGAGTTTCCACTGATCAGAACATAGTTGATCCACTTACAAAGGCATTATCCCAAAAGAAACATGATGATCATGTTCAGTTATTTGGTATTAGATACATTAATGATTGGGTCTAGTGCAAGTAGGAGATTGTTAGGATTGTGACCTAGAAGTAGTCAATTATACAATATATTTTACATATTAAATCAATAAAAGACATCATTTATCTTTCAGTTTCTTTATTCCATATGTTCATGTATATAAAAAAATCATTAGATAAAGTCCCAAGTACAACAATGTGTTAAGGAAATCATGATAGAGATCATGATGTGAGGTTCTTATTATACTAGAATGTGTTTGTTCTTAAATTATCCCTAGTCATAGTATTAATGAGATATGACATCATTAATACGTTAAGATTAGCACGTATTATACTTCCCAATTTAATCAAGTGGTGGTTCTCACATCTGTGAGTATTGTGATACTCAAAGTTAATATGTGGATGCTTGTTATTTGAACAAGTACATTAGATGGCCGAACTATGAGATAATCACATGGATAACTATTTAGTGCAAGTGATAGAATCTCATTATACCAAATGGGCAAGTATCCTTAGACTTTAGAACTTCAAGGTACTTTGTTTGCTAAGCATTGTACTTTAATTCCAATCTCTGGAATCCTTACAAGACCGCCTATGGAATAGACATTGGGTACAACGTTAAGTAAACGAAAGTAGTTGATAGGGTCAATAAATGATTCACCACTCATAATAGTAAGAATGAATATCTCATGGCCACTTGTAGGTGAGGGAACCGAAAACAGAGAGCATGCACTGTACGTTAAAAATTTCACAGAGAAAAATAAAACCAAGCCATAAAGGCTATACGGAAGCGTGAAGATCATACATTTGCGCTCCTTAACCCTTTTAGGTTGAGTAAGAGTGGATTGAACGACTGGAATCGCCTCGCTTTGCCCACTTGAAGAAGCTTCGGGTTGAACACCCGCTAGCCTTCTACTTCGCCTTGTTTGCATCAACGCTAAGCTTTCCAGCTCTCGGAATATTCCTCAGCCTAACCTCTAGTCGGTGAACACAATGGTGAAGAGGAACGGTCTCAATTCTCCTTGGTTCACTTGTTATTGGTTAGCAAAGAACAAGGAGTAAACCCAGAGGAAGGAGAGAGACGTTGAGAGAGAGAGACTCACGTGAGGCTCTGATAAGCTTAGGAGGATTAGGGTTTTCTTCTCCCAGAGACTAGTTTATTGGTTAGCCAAAACTAGGTCTCTCATTATCTGATAAACAAATCCCCGGGATTTCATATTTCAAAACACCCGGATGTTATCCTGAGAATTTGTTTGGCCTAACCCTAAACTCTTGTTAACCGTATCTGGAAAAAACCCTAAGGTCCAAGCTATTGGGCCAGAAAAATATTTATTATTTTTCTTGGACCTAAAATGACCCAAAATAATAAATAATAATTATTTATTTCCTGGGCTTATATAAATAACCCAATAAATAATTAATGAGCCCAAATGAACCAAAATAATTAATCTTTAATTATTTATTTCTTGGGCCTATATAAATAACCCAATAATTAAACATTAATTATTTTCCCTAGTTTAAGCCAAGGTTAATTTCTTAATTATTCATACTGGACCTTGGCCCTGAATAATTAATTAACGAAATAAACTAGATAATTAATTTTTCTCAACTCCTATTTTAATTAATTTATTTATTTTATTCTAGTCCAATAATAAATTAGACTTCCTGAATAAAATAAAATAAAATAAAATCCTTTTCAACTGAGACCAATTCCTCAACCCAAAATTAGTTAGGACTTACGGGCTATTCCGAGGACCAAAAAGACACATCGCCTTGGCTGCTAAAATGACCAAAATACCATTGCTATATAAATAGCTGTATTTTACATTTTAAATATTTCCTAATATCACCATAAGGAAATATTGACCCCAAGGACAATGCTGCATTAGCAAAGTCTTCGACTTACAGGTGAAATGACTAAAATACCCCTCTACACATCGCCGTACATTTCGAGAGGAAGAAGTGTACTAACACCCATCTAAATGGCATCTACCATCCTTAGGCTTCTAGTCCAATGATCCACGACTTCCTGGAGTGTTTTCGCTTTCCAAAGGAGCAACCCTAAAGCAAACATCCAAGTCATGTTTCCTAGGGCCCTGGATATTTTAGACCATTCGAACAACCACAAGGGGCGATATAGTGCAGAAACTATCTTGTATAAGTCTGTCTTAACTAACTAGTCACACATATCCAACATGCAAGTATATTGGCCCTACGATAGAACCTCAACTATAGCAAATCAAAGTATATGCTTCCAGCTTCGTCAGACCACCAACTCATACTCAAGTCGTAGAGTACTAGTCCACGCTGTAGCGGTAGTAGTCTAGGTTTCTACCATATAGTACTTTGAGAAACCACTACTACTGGTCATGTTCTACGTATTCGAAATACGCTTATGTCATGAAGTGAGTGGACTACCCACTGGCTAAAGGTAAGCCATTTCCCATTTGGAATTCATAACATAATAACCTAAACATGATGAGATTCCCAGTCTCATCAATAGGTTAAGAACAAAAGTTTATGTGTTTAATAACCCGTGATCCATACCTTACTGTGAAAGACCACCATTCACATGGATTACTTATTTAAACATAATGGGTCTGTTCCAAACGAAAATTATGCACAAATAAAAAAGTAAATTCACAAAGAAATTCTGAAAATAAATTCTTTTATTAAAATATTTGATTTTACATCAGAAATCTAGTCTAAGAGGGCATACAATCCAACAATCTCCCACTTGCACTCTAAGACTAGGTAAGTCCATAAGTGCCCAGCCCTATGGCGTCTAAGTGTCTCTTGAAGACTCTCTCAGCCAAAGGCTTGGTGAATGGGTCTGCTAGATTGTTTTCTGAGGCAATATGCTCTACCATGACTTCCCGCCTCTGGAAGAAATCCCGAATCAGGTGGAACTTCCTCTCGATGTGTTTCCCCTTCTTGTGGTTCCGAGGTTCCGTAGATTGCGATACTGCTCCAGTGTTGTCGCAATACATTACAATCGGCCTGTCCATATGTGGAACGACTCCATGTTCTAAAAGAAACTTCCGGAGCCAAACTACTTCCTTGGACGCCTCCGAAGCAGACACATATTCAGCTTCCGTGGTTGAGTCAGCAATACAAGACTGCTTATTACTCCTCCATGAAATTGCTCCTCCAGACAAGGTGAAGACATATCCACTAGTGGATTTTCTCTCATCCTTATCTGCCTGGAAGTCTTAGTTTGTGTATCCTGTAGGAACCAAATCATCAGCCTTATAAACCAGCATATAATCTTTCGTTCCCTAAAGGTACTTGAGAATATGCTTTACAGCTTGCCAATGAACCTCCACTGGGTTTGAATGATATCTGCTAACTAAATCCACGGCAAAATAGATATCTGGCCTAGTACACAGCATGGCGTACATGAGACTTCCCACAACCGAAGCGTAGGGAATCCTACTCATTTTGTCCTTTTCTTCTTGAGACTTAGGACAGTCTTTCGAAGAAAATGACAACCCATGTCTGCAAGGGATTAGAGCTCCCTTGCATGAGTCCATGCTATACTTGGCCAGCATCTTGTCAATGTATGTCGCTTGGGATAACCCTAACATTCTCTGCTTCCTATTTCTAAGAAGCCTAATCCTGAGAATGTAGCTGGCTTTTCCCAAGTCCTTCATACTGAATTGACTAGACAACTAAACCTTTGTAGATGACAATGTCCCTACATCATTTCCAATGAGTAGAATGTCATCCACATACAGGACAAGAAAAACTACATTAATGCCTTCAAGTTTCCTGTACACGCATGGTTCATCTTCATTTTGAATAAAACCATAAGACTTTACAGTCTCATCAAAACGAATGTTCCACGCTCTCGATGCTTACTTAAGTCCATAAATGGACTTCTTAAGCTTGCAAACCATGTGTTCCTGACCTTCAGCAATGAAGCCTTCCGGTTGGGACATATAGATGTCTTCGCTAAGATGGCCATTTAAAAATGCCGTCTTGACATCCATTTGCCATATCTCGTAGTCATAGTGACATGCGATGGCAAGGAGGATGCGGATGGATTTAAGCATGGCTACCGGGGAATAGGTTTCCTCATAGTCGATTCCCTCTTTCTGAGTATACCCTTTCGCCACAAGCTTAGCTTTGAAGGTTTCCACCTTCCCATCTACTCCTCTCTTTCTCTTGTATACCCACTTGCACCCAATGGGTTTTATCCCCTCAGGTGAAGCTACAAGATCCCAAACTTGATTGAGGTACATAGACTCAATCTCGGCTTTCATTACTTCATGCCACAGATTTGCATCAGCATCAGCAATAGCCTCCTCGTATCTAGTGGGGTCTTGTTCTTGATGGTCGGAAACCAGTTCAAAGGCTTCTCCTGTCCATCTATCCGGAACCCTAGACACTCTCCCACTATGACGAGGCTCCATTTGCACAGGCTCTTGAGGCTGTGCCTCTTCTTGTTCCAGAATCGGGTCAGAAGAAGTTGATTCCGTAGAAAACTTCTCCTGAAGTTCCAACCTCGTTGAACCTTTAGTGGAAGTACTTTGATCATCTTCCAAGTATCTAGCATTGGTATTGACTAGTAGTACCTTCTGCTCCTTAGGATGAAAAAAGTAGCCTCCTTTTGTCCCTTTTGGATACTCAACAAAATAGCATAATTCTGATCTTGGTTCCAACTTGTCTCCCTTGATCAGTACATAAGCTGGACATCCCCAAATCCTGAGATGATTCAGACTTGGCTTACACCCAGTCCACATCTCATAGGGAGTCCTAGGTACTGACTTGGAAGGCACGAAGTTCAGAATATATGCCGTTGTCTCCAGGGCATATCCCCAAAAGGACACTGGAAGAGTAGCATGAGACATCATGCTTCGGACCATTTCCATCAACGTCCTGTTCCTTCTCTCAGCTACTCCATTTTTCTGGGGTGTTCCCGGTGCAGAGAGTTGGGATACTATCCCATGATGTACCATGTAGTCCTTGAATTCACCTAGGAGGTACTCTCCACTACGATCCGATCGTAAGGTTTTGATTAATTTACCTGTCCGACGCTCCACTTCAGCCTTAAACTCCTTGAACTTGTCAAAAGAGTCAGACTTGCATTTCATCAGGTAAATATAACCATACCTTGTACAATCATCCGTGAACGTGATGAAGTACTCAAAACCTCCCCTAGCTGGTGTAGATAACGGACCACACACATCAGTGTGAAAAAGACTCAACACCTCTTTTGCTCTATCTGCCTTTGGTGTAAATGACCTCTTGGTCATCTTTCCCATCAGGCAGAATTCACACTGAGGCCAACTTTCCAATTTCAATGAGCCCAAAGGCCCATCATGGATTAGTCTCTGAATCCTGGTTGAGTTAATATGACCCAACCTTAGATGCCAAAGGTATGAATCATAGATATTGGTCTTTCTCTTCTTAGTTAAAGGTTCAGACAGAGCGTTATTTGATTGGTTATTAATAGGGTTTAAAAAGAACAGATTACCATACATGTGCCCAATACATAAAATTTCTCCATCTCTACTGATAAAAATATCAGAATGGAAAGATACAAAATATCCTTGATTAATAAGTTTTGCAACTGAAATCAAATTCTGACGAAAACCAGGTACATATAAAATATCCTTTAAAACCACTATTTTATTACAATAAAAAATAAGATCCAGCTCTCCCACGCAAGGGCCCAGACTTGTGCTCCATTACCCACTCGAAGCCCATGTTCATCCTTCTTGAGTCTTCTTATCTTCCTAAACCCCTGCAAGGAGTTACAGATATGATCAGTGGCTCCTGAATCAACAATCCAAGTGGAAGTTGATTCTACCATTGATATGGACTCTAGATAGTAAACATTACCTGTGGGGGTTTTCTTGGCCTGAAGATCTGGACACTCTTTTTTCTAGTGTCCCTACTTCCCACACTTGAGGCACTTGCCCTATGGTTTGTCCTTGGGCTGGGTCTTGGGCTGGGCTACTGTATTTCCCTTTTTCCTCTTGAACTTTCTGGGTTTTGGCCCAGTTCTTGAAGAAGAAGCCTTAGCAATCATGGCTTTTGACTGCGGCTTCATGACCTTCTCCGCCATCTGGAGCTCCTTCATTAGTTCAGTTAAACTCATGTTCAACTTGTTCATGTTATAGTTTAATTTGAACTGAGTAAAAGAGCCCGGTAGAGATTCAAGAACCATGTCCACTTGGCTCTCGGGGTCAATGACAACCCCTAAGATTTTCGCCTCCTCGAAAGCAGCAATCATCTTGAGCATATGCTCTCGGACTGATGCTCCCTCAGCCATCTTAGTGTTCACAATAGTTCGAAGAGCCTCCTACCTTGCGGGGCCGGCTCTTGTCTGCGAACATAGTTGCCAATGATTGACTTATATCATACGCAGAAGCCATGTGCTCGTGTTTTGACTGGAGCACATTAGACATGGAAGCTAACATATAGCAACGTGCCATTTCGTCAGCTTTCTTCCACGCCTTCTCAACCTCTCGCTCTTCAGCGGTGGAACCTTCCCCGATAATAGGGCAGGTCTCGTAAAGGACATACTTATACTCCTTAGCTGTGGGTATTATGTCCAGGTTCCTTTTCCAGACTCACATAGTTTGGACCCGTTAACTTATTCTCCCTGAGAATAACGGCCAATGGACTAAAAGAACCTCCCACCATTTCTGAAAATCGAAAATAAAAGAATGAATTTAGTTAGTGAAAACAAAATAAAATTTGTGCACTGAAAATAATTTGGCTCTTAGGAAAATTGACAAAGTTTCTTGGGAAGATTAACAGTTTCCTAAGCTAAGTGTATTAACCACCACAAATTAATTTCCCTTCTAGGTAATGGTCTAGAGAATAACTCCATCGTGGGATGGCCGTTTCCTCTCATTTCCTATGGACATACCTCGCACTATAACCTCCAACGTGGGCTGGCCGATCATAGTATGTGCCCCGGGTTATTAATTACATCCTTCCATTAGATCTAGATCCTTGTGGTATCCCCATCCTATACGGGTTCACTCCCAGGGTGACGCGAGGGGACCCACAATCTCTAATGAGGACCGTGATGGATGCCGTGGGGCCGTTGGAACCCCTCTCCCACTTAGTCTTTTAAAATAAAGGTTTTCTGGAAAATATCCATTTGAAATTTCCATTAAGTATTTCCTTAACTCAAAAATAAAATATCTAAGTCCAATAAAATCTCTATGTCGAGGCTTATATCCTTTGAGAGATTTTCTCCATGGACTAATTTTATTTAAGTTAAAACTTAATGATTTCAAAAATTTTCCAATTAAAACTTTCTAGAGACTTTGGTTTCAAGTTTATTTGACAAAATAATTTTTCTAGTGCAAAACAAAACAAAATGGCTCTCCATTTTAATTTACAAAAATATCTAAATCCAATATATTTTCTATGTCAAGGATTAAATCCTTTGAGAAAATATTCAAGGATTAATTTTTGTACCAATTAAAATAACCATTTAATTTTTGAAGAAAAATATTTTTCTTGTCAAAAATGTTCCCAAAGACTTTGGTCTTTGGGAAAAAGCACACATAGGTACATAAAAAAAATAGCATGCTCAAAACAATAAACGTTTTCATGCTTTTCTATTTTTTAAACCTTAGTGCCCAAATAATAGAATTAAACACATTAATTAATTAATTAATGATCTTGTTTAATCCTAAAATCCCTTACTAATATTTTTCATGCAAATATATCCTAAGAATATAAATATTGCAAAAATATTAACTTCGCCTGGTATGGGACCCAAAACGAAAAAGAAAAAAATAAAAAAAAATTGCAGAAAAAACAGCTGGCGGTCCACAGCACTGCGCCGCACTGGATCGCACGCCTGCCATGACCCACGGAGCAAACCCGAGCCCGCGAACCGGCCCGCTTCTCCTCAGCCGTTGACCCGCGCTTCAACCCGCGTAAGGACCCGTTTCTGCGCGCCCGAACCGCTGCACAACCCACGCAATTGAAGTTTCAATTGAGCAACGAAATCGGCTCAATTTCCAGCAATTGGCTCGGCTCCAAGGCGCTGCAGCCAACCGGCTCCACTCACAAAACAGCAACGGCTCGGCTCCAACGCGGCGGCTTATGAACAGTTTTCTTCTTCATTTTTTCTTCTGTCCGCGCGCGAAATTGCAGAAGAGCCAATGAGACCAAAAACAGAGAGCATGTGTAGTCACGGAAAAAAAATTTAGAAAAAAATAAAACCAAGCCTTAGAGGCCACATGGAAGCGTGAAGATCATACCTTTGCGCTCCTTAACCCTTCTAGGTTGAGTAGGAGCGGATTGAACGACTGGAATCGCTTCGCTTTGTCCACTTGAAGAAGGTTCCGGTTGAACACCCGCTAGCCTTCTACTTCACCTTGTTTGCATCAACGCTAAGCTTTCAAGCTCTCGGAATATTCCTCAGCCTAACCTCTAGATCGGTGAACACTATGGTGAAGAGGAACGGTCTCAATTCTCCTTGGTTCACTTGCTATTGGTTAGCAAAGAACAAGGAGTAAACCCAGAGGAAGGAGAAAGACGTTGAGAGAGAGAGACACACGTGAGGCTCTGATAAGCTTAGGAGGATTAGGATTTTCTTCTCCCAGAGACTAGTTTATTGGTTAGCCAAAACTAGGTCTCTCATTATTTAATAAACATATCTCCGGGATTTCATATTTCAAAACACCCGGATGTTATATCCTGAGAATCTGTTTGGCCTAACCATAAACTCTTGTTAACCGTATCTGGAAAAAACCCTAAGGTCCAAGCTATTGGGCTGGAAAAATATTTATTATTTTCCTTGGATCCAAAAGGCCCAAAATAATAAACATTAATTATTTATTTCCTGGGCTTATATAAATAACCCAATAAATAATTAATGAGCCAAAATGAACAAAAATAATTAATCTTTAATTATTTATTTCTTGGGCCTATATAAATAACCCTATAAATAATTAAACATTAATTATTTCCCCTAGCTTAAGCCCAGGTTAATTTCCTAATTATTCATACTGGACCTATGCTCTGAATAATTAATTAACCAATTAAACTAGATAATTAATTTCTCTCAACTCCTATTTTAATTAATTTAATTGTTTTATTCCAGTCCAACAATAAATTAGACATCCTGAATAAAATAAAATAAAATAAAATCCTCTTCAATTGAGACCAATTCCTTAACCCAAAATTAGTTAGGACTTACGGGCTATTCCGAGGACCAAAAAGACACGTTGCCTTGGCTGCTAAAATGACCATAATACCCCTGCTATATAACTAGCTTTATTTTGCATTTTAAATATTTTCTAATATCACCATAAGGAAATATTGACCCTAAGGACAATGCTGCATTCGCAAAGTCTTCGACCTACAAGTGAAATGACTAAAATACCCCTCTATATCTTCGACCTTACATTTAGAGAGGAAAAAGTGTACTAACACCCCTCTAAATGACATCTACCATCCTTAGGCTTCTAGTCCAATGATCCACGACTTCCTGGAGTGTTTCTGCTTTCCAAGGGAGCTACCCTAAAGCAAACATCCAAGTCATGTTTCCCAGGGCCTTGGACATTTTAGACCATTTGGACAACCACAAGGGGTGATATAGTGTAGAAACTATCTTGTACAAGTCTGTCTTAACTAACTAGTCATACACACCCAACATGCAAGTATATTGGCCCTACGATAGAACCTCAACTATAGCAAATCAAAGTATATGCTCGCAGCTTCGCCAGACCACCAACTTATACTCAAGTTGTAGAGTACTAGTCCACGCTGTAGCGGTAGTAGTCTAGGTTTCTACCATATAGTACTTTGGGAAACCACTACTACAGGTCCTGTCCTACGTATTCGAAATACGCTTATGTCATGAAGTGAGTGAACTACTCACTGGCTAAAGGTAAGCCATTCCCCATTTGGAATTCATAACATAATAACCTAAATATGATGAGATTCCCAGTCTCATCAATAGGTTAAGAACAAATGTTTATGTGTTTAATAACCCGTGATCTATACCTTTCTGTGAAAGACCACCATTCACATGGATCACTTATTTAAACACAATGGGTCTGTTCCAAACGAAAATTGTGCACAAACAAAAAAGTAAATTCACAAAGAAATTCTGAAAATAAATTCTTTTATTAAAATATTTGATTTTGCATCAGAAACCTAGTCTAAGAGGGTATACAATCCAACAATCTCCCACTTGCACTCTAAGACTAGGTAAGTCCATAGGTGCCCACCCCTATGGCGTCTAAGTGTCTCTTGAAGATTCTCTCAGCCAAAGGCTTGGTGAATGGGTCTGCTAGATTGTTTTCTGAGGCAATAAGCTCCACCACGACTTCCCGCCTCTGGATGAAATCCCGGATCAGGTGGTACTTCCTCTCGATGTGTTTCCCCTTCTTGTGGTTCCGAGGTTTCTTAGATTGTGATACTACTCCAGTGTTGTCGCAATACATCACAATCAGCCTATCCATATGTGGAACGATTCCAAGTTTTGAAAGAAACTTCCGGAGCCAAACTGCTTCCTTGGACGCCTCCGAAGCAGCCACATACTCAGCTTCCATGGTTGAGTCAGCAATACAAGACTGCTTGTTACTCCTCCATGAAATTTCTCCTCCAGACAAGGTGAAGACATATGCACTAGTGGATTTTCTCTCATCCTTATCTGCCTAGAAGTCTGAGTCTGTGTATTCTATAGCAACCAAATCATCAGCCCTGTAAACTAGCATATAATCTCTCGTTCCCTTGAGGTACTTGAGAATATGCTTTACAGCTTGCCAATGAACCTCCCCTGCGTTTGACTGATATCTGCTAACTAAATCCACGGCAAAGCAGATATCTGGACTAGTACACAGCATGGCGTACATGAGACTTCCCACAGCCGCAGCGTAGGGAAACCTACTCATTCTATCCTTTTCTTCTTGAGACTTAAGACAGTCATTCGATGAAAATGACAACCCATGTCTGCAAGGGATTAGAGCTCCCTTGCGTGAGTCCATGCTGTACTTGGCCAACATCTTGTCAATGTATGTCGCTTGGGGTAACACTAACATTCTCTGCTTCCTATTTCTAAGAAGCCTAATCTTGAGAATGTAGCTGGCTTCTCCCAAGTCCTTCATACTGAATTAACTAGACAACCAAACCTTTGTAGATGACAATGTCCCTACATCATTTCCAATGAGTAGAATGTCATCCACATACAGGACAAGAAAAACCACATTAATGCCTTCAAGTTTCCTGTACACGCATGGTTCATCTTCATTTTGAATAAAACCATAAGACTTTACAGTCTTATCAAAACGAATGTTCCACGCTCTCGATGCCTGCTTAAGTCCATAAATGGACTTCTTAAGCTAGCAAACCATGTGTTCCTGACCTTCAGCAATGAAGCCTTCCGGTTGGGATATATAGATGTCTTCGCTAAGATGGCCATTTAAAAATGCCGTCTTAGCATCCATTTGCCATATCTCGTAGTCATAGTGACATGCGATGGCAAGGAGGATGCGGATGGATTTAAGCATGGCTACCGGGGAATAGGTTTCCTTATAGTCAATTCACTCTTTCTGAGTATACCCTTTCACCACAAGCCTAGCTTTGAAGGTTTCCACCTTCCCATCTACTCATCTCTTTCTCTTGTATACCCACTTACACCCAATGGGTTTTATCCCCTCAGGTGAAGCAATAAGATCCCAAACCTGATTGAGGTACATAGACACAATCTCGGCTTTCATTGTTTCATGCCACAGATTTGCATCAGCATCAGCAATTGCCTCCTCGTATCTAGTGGGGTCTTATTCCTGATGGTCGGAGACCAGCTCAAAGGCTTCTCCTGTCCATCTATCCGGAACCCTAGACACTCTCCCACTACGACGAGGCTCCATTTGCACAGGCTCTTGGGGTTGTGCCTCTTCTTGTTCCAGAATCGGGTCAGAAGAAGTTGATTCCGTAGAAAACTTCTCCTGAAGTTCCAACCTCATTGAACCTTTAGTAGAAGACTTTGATCATCTTCCAAGTATCTAGCATTGGTACTGACTAGTACCTTCTGCTCCATAGGATGATAAAAGTAGCCTCATTTTGTCCCTTTTGGATACCCAATAAAATAGTATAGTTCTGATCTTGGTTCCAACTTGTCTCCCTTGATCAGTACATAAGCTGGACATCCCCAAATCCTAAGATGATTCAGACTTGGCTTACACCCAGTCCCCATCTCATAGGGAGTCATAGGTACTGACTGGGAAGGCACCATGTTCAGAATATATGCCGCTGTCTCCAGGGCATATCCCCAAAAGGACACTGGAAGAGTAGCATGATACATCATGCTTCGAACCATTTCCATCAAAGTCCTGTTCCTTTTCTCAGCTACTCCGTTCTGCTGGGGTGTTCCCGGCGCAAAGAGCTGGGATACTATCCCATGATGTACCATGTAGTCCTTGAATTCACCTAGGAGGTACTTTCCACCACGATCCGATCATAAGGTTTTGATTAATTTACCTGTCCGACACTCCACTTCAGCCTTAAACTCCTTGAACTTGTCAAAAGAGTCAGACTTGCATCTCATTAGGTAAATATAACCATACCTCGTACAATCATCCGTGAACGTGATGAAGTACTCAAAACCTCTCCTAGCTGGTGTAGACAACGGACCACACATATCAGTGTGAACAAGACTTAACACCTCCTTGACTCTATCTGCCTTTGGTGTAAATGACCTCTTGGTCATCTTTCCCATCAGGCAGGATTCACACTGAGGCCAACTTTCCAATCTCAATGTGCCCAAAGGCCCATCATGAATTAGCCTCTGAATCCTGGTTGAGTTAATTTGACCCAACCTTAGATGCCAAAGGTATGAATCATTGATATTGGTCTTTCTCTTCCTATTTAAAGGTTCAGACAGAACGTTATTTGATTGGTTATTAATAGGGTTTAAAAAGAACAGATTACCATACATGTGCCCAGTACATAAAATTTCTCCATCTCTACTGATAGAAATACCAGAATGAAAAGATACAGAATATCCTTGATTAATAAGTTTTGCAACTGAAATCAAATTCTGACGAAAACCAGGTACATATAAAATATCCTTTAAAACCACTATCTTATTACAATAAAAATTGAGATCTAGCTCTCCCACTGCAAGGGCTCAGACTTGTGCTCCATTACCCACTTGAAGCCCATGTTCGCCCTTGTTGAGTCTTCTTATCTTTCTAAACCCCTGCAAGGAGTTACAGATATGATCAGTGGCTCCTGAATCAACAATCCAAGTGGAAGTTGATCCTACCATTGATATGGACTCTAGATAGTAAACATTACCTGAGGGGTTTTTCTTGGCTTGAAGATCTGGACACTCTTTTTTCCAGTGTCCCTTCTTCCCACACTTAAAGCATTTACCCTTTGGTTTGTCCTTGGGTTGGGTCTTGGGCTGGGCTACTGCATTTCCAAGAGACTAGTTTATTGTTTAGCCAAAACTAGGTCTCTCATTATCTAATAAACATATCCCCGGGAAGTCATATTTCAAAATACCCGGATGTTATATCCTGAGAATCTGTTTGGTTTAACCCTAAACTCTTGTTAACCGTATCTGGAAAAAACCCTAACGTCCAAGCTATTGGGCCGGAAAAATATTTATTATTTTCCTTGGACCCAAAAGGCCCAAAATAATAAACATTAATTATTTATTTCCGGGGCTTATATAAATAACCCAATAAATAATTAATGAGCCCAAATGAACCAAAATAATTAATCTTTAATTATTTATTTCTTGGGCCTATATAAATAACCCAATAAATAATTAAACATTAATTATTTCCCCTAGCTTAAGCCCAGATTAATTTCTTAATTATTCATACTGGACCTATGCTCTGAATAATTAATTAACCAATTAAACTAGATAATTAATTTCTCTCAACTCCTATTTTAATTAATTTATTTATTTTATTCCAGTCCAACAATAAATTAGACTTCCTGAATAAAATAAAATAAAATAAAATCCTCTTCAACTGAGACCAATTCCTCAACCCAAAATTAGTTAGGACTTACGGGCTATTCCGAGGACCAAAAAGACACATCGCCTTGGCTGCTAAAATGACCATAATACCCCTGCTATATAACTATCTGTATTTTGCATTTTAAATATTTCCTAATATCACCATAAGGAAATATTGACCCTAAGGACAATGCTACATTCGTAAAGTCTCCGACCTACAAGTGAAATAACTAAAATACCCCTCTACACATCGCCGTACATTTAGGGAGGAAAAAGTGTACTAACACCCCTCTAAATGACATCTACCATCCTTAGGCTTCTAGTCCAATGATCCACGACTTCCTGGAGTGTTTCCGCTTTCCAAGGGAGCTACCCTAAAGCAAACATCCAAGTCATGTTTCCCAGGGCCCTGGACATTTTAGACCATTTGGACAACCACAAGGGGCGATATAGTGTAGAAACTATTTTGTATAAGTCTGTCTTAACTAACTAGTCACACACACCCAACATGCAAGTATATTGGCCCTACGATAGAACCTCAACTATAGCAAATCAAAGTATATGCTTCCAGCATTGCCAGACCACCAACTCATACTCAAGTCGTAGAGTACTAGTCTACGCTGTAGTGGTAGTAGTCTAGGTTTTTACTATATAGTACTTTGAGAAACCACTACTACAGGTCCTGTCCTATGTATTCGAAATACGCTTATGTCATGAAATGACTGGACTACTCACTGGCTAATGGTAAGCCATTCCCCATTTGGAATTCATAACATAATAACCTAAACATGATGAGGTTCCCAGTCTCATCAATAGGTTAAGAACAAATGTTTATGTGTTTAATAACCCGTGATCCATACCTTACTATGAAAAACCACCATTCACATGGATCACTTATTTAAACACAATCGGTCTGTTCCAAACGAAAATTGTGCACAAACAAAAAAGTAAATTCACAAACAAATTCTGAAAATAAATTCTTTTATTAAAATATTTGATTTTACATAAGAAACCTAGTCTAAGAGGGTATACAATCCAACAATGCTAAACATCCAAGTCATGGATCATTAACACAGAATGGAACACAGAACAAAGAGTAAACCCAGAGGAAGGAGAGAGACGTTGAGAGAGAGAGACTCACGTGAGGCTCTGATAAGCTTAGGAGGATTAGGGTTTTCTTCTCCCAGAGACTAGTTTATTGGTTAGCCAAAACTAGGTCTCTCATTATCTGATAAACAAATCCCCGGGATTTCATATTTCAAAACACCCGGATGTTATTCTGAGAATCTGTTTGGCCTAACCCTAAACTCTTGTTAACCGTATCTGGAAAAAACCCTAAGGTTCAAGCTATTGGGCTAGAAAAATATTTATTGTTTTTCTTGGACCCAAAAGGCCCAAAATAATAAACAATAATTATTTATTTCCTGGGCTTATATAAATAACCCAATAAATAATTAATGAGCCCAAATGAACCAAAATAATTAATCTTTAATTATTTATTTCTTTGGCCTATAAAAATAACCCAATAATTAAACATTAATTATTTTCCCTAGTTTAAGCCCAGGTTAATTTCTTAATTATTCATACTGGACCTAGGCCCTAGATAATTAATTAACCAAATAAACTAGATAATTAATTTCTCTCAACTCCTATTTTAATTAATTTATTTATTTTATTCCTGTCCAATAATAAATTAGACTTCTGAATAAAATTAAATAAAATAAAATCAAATAAAATCCTTTTCAGCTGAGACCAATTCCTCAACCCAAAATTAGTTAGGACTTACGGGCTATTCCGAGGACCAAAAAGACACATCGCCTTGGCTGCTAAAATGACCAAAATACCCTTGCTATATAAATAGCTGTATTTTGTATTTTAAATATTTACTAATATCACCATAAGGAAATATTGACCCCAAGGACAATGCTGCATTAGCAAAGTCTCCGACCTACAGGTGAAATGACTAAAATACCCCTCTACACATCGCCATACATTTAGAGAGGAAGAAGTGTACTAACACCCCTCTAAATGACATCTACCATCCTTAGGCTTCTAGTCCAATGATCCACGACTTCCTGGAGTGTTTTCGCTTTCCAAGCGAGCTACCCTAAAGCAAACATCCAATTCATGTTTCCCAGGGCCCTGGACATTTTAGACCATTTGAACAATCACAATAGGCGATATAGTGCAGAAACTATCTTGTATAAGTCTGTCTTAACTAACTAGTCACACATATCCAACATGCAAGTATATTGGTCCTACGATAGAACCTCAACTATAGCAAATCAAAGTATATGCTTCCAGCTTCGCCAGACCACCAACTCATACTCAAGTCGTGGAGTACTAGTCCACGTTGTAGCGGTAGTAGTCTAGGTTTCTACCATATAGTACTTTGAGAAACCACTACTACTGGTCCTGTTCTACGTATTCGAAATATGCTTATGTCATGAAGTGAGTGGACTGCCCACTGGTTAAAGGTAAGCCATTCCCCATTTGGAATTCATAACATAATAACCTAAACATGATGAGATTCCCGATCTCATTAATAGGTTAAGAACAAAAGTTTATGTGTTTAATAACCCGTGATCCATACCTTACTGTGAAAGACCACCATTCACATAGATCACTTATTTAAACACAATGGGTCTGTTCCAAACGAAAATTGTGCACAAACAAAAAAGTAAATTCACAAACAAATTCTGAAAATAAATTCTTTTATTAAAATATTTGAGTTTACATCAGAAACCTAGTCTAAGAGGGCATACAATCCAACAGTAGGAATCATTACTTAAGAAGTCCTTGGTCAATGTAACTATGTGTTAGAAATAATTTCATTTGATACACATGATGAGTAATGGATTCTGGGAACAAGTACTAAAATATTCAGGGTAGAATTAATTAATATTCTAGAAGTAGTTGGCACTAATTCTATTCTCTAAACCGAATGAGATATTGTTTGATGAAAGGAGTTTATTGTACTAACGTTTTCCTATTGAAAGGTTCATGTTAAGACACTTAACTTTCTGGAATTTTGGGTGGTCATGATGTAGTGCTAGATACCGCTCATGATTTGCGAAATATGGATTTATTAATTAGAGAATTAATAAATTTAATCTTAGTTAGAATTAATAAATTAATTCTAATTATTAAAAGGGTTATTAATACTATTATGATAGAATTAATTCATATTAGTTACCAAATGAGTTGAAAACCTAATAGGTCACACACAATAGAGAAATTAGTACTCAAAATATTATTTGATAATATTACGGGGTTAATTTGTGAGAAGAAATAACATTATGGGGTAAATTATAAGTAGTTATAAATTTTGGGGCTAAATTGTAATTAACAATACCTTGTGGTGATAAATAGCAATTTGGAAATCCCAAGGCCATAATGAAAAGATAAGAAAAAAAATAATTCAATTATTGTTTGATTCCTTAAAATGTTTAGGAAACAAACAAAAGGCTTGCTCCAATTGACCCATATATATATATATATATATATATATATATATATATATATATATATATATATATATGGTTTTGGGGCAAAATAGGATACTGAGTTTTCTTTTTTGTATTCTTCTTTTTGAAAGAAGTTTTTCTCTTCTCCAATAAAATTAATTATAAAGCTACCAAATATTATTCTACTAGCATAGATTTTGGTAGTTTTTGAGTACGTTCTTTATGTGGATCAATATTAGTGAAATTCCTATCCTTAGAATTTGGTGGCTCGATTGGATCGACTTTTGAAGGGGATTTGTGTGGAAGAAAAGTTTTAAAAGCTGCATTTTTGAGGTAATTATTTTTCTTCCCTTCTTTTAATTCGTTTAATTACATATGAGTGATTCTTTGTGTGGATTTTGTTTTAATTTTCCACTGCGTGTAAACTGGTCTCTATGATCGAAATCTAACAATTCTCCATGATAGGCCTTGGAGAAGCAGCTTATGAAAAACCTTAGAGGGGGTGAATAAGGTTTTTGGCAAATTTAAAACATTTTTCAAAAATCTATTTTTTGAGATACTTCTTTTGTATTTCAGATCAAGGAGTTTGCTACTGATACAATAAGGAGCTTTTGAACTATCTCAAAGACCAACTACGATCGGAATGAGATGAGACACAAGATATGCAATTAATACAAGAATGAAGATGGGTTGGTGAGAGACATAAAGGTTTCTTTTAAATGATTTGAAAACTTTTAAGCAAGGAAGTGTGCAGCTTGTCAAAAGTAAATACAGAGAGAGTGAACACGAGATTTATAGTGGTTCGATCTACTAAGATCTACATCTACTATTTTAAGCTCACACTTAATGTAACACCCCACTACCTATGTACCTAGATAAGGCGGGATGTCTCCCCGTCTAGAAGGCTAGGGTCTTTATAACGAGGTATAAATACTAAATAATAAAAAAACCAACTAAATAAAATAATAAAACACTCTTATTATATCCGAGAGAAATACTTATACAAATTTGAGATATCAAAACTAACAAACATCTCTTGAAAGAAATATAAATCAAAATAAAATAAACAAATGGAGGATCATCACTTATTCCTTCAACCTACTCAATATAAGCACTCCCCTAAAATCATGATATAAAAGGTGTGAGATTGGCATCTCAGTAAGTCCCGTGTGTGCAAGTGTCAAATACAACCATTTCGTGCATGCAGGTGTATTAAAATCACAAAATCGTGTTTGCAAGTCAATTTCACCAATAACAGTTATACAAAGGAGCCTTGCTCAATGAACCCAAAATAGTTCACAAGAAATCATTGTTTCATCATATTCATAATTCGTTAAATAGGGATTAGCAATGATTTAAACAATAGTATCATAATCCATGTCACGGTTACCACCATGATAGCATCCCAATGTATTCTTTCAACAATGGGTAGTAGGGGATCCTCATACCAGGGTGCGATACTCCTCTATCTCTACACCCAACACTCCGATTGTCTAACCCGGGTAAACAATATCCACATGAACCAATATGCTAGCTCGGACGGCCTGACGAAGTAGTCATGTCACCTCTCCAAATTGAGTTCATCTTCTGAAGATGGCCTCCTGCTAGAAGACTCACTCTTGCTCTTCAAGAATAGTACCACTAGTTTACCCCTGCTGAGTACTCAACTTTCCCTATTTTGGGGCAGAATTATTTTCCCTTTTTTGAAATTCTTGGATTAGCTTGACTGCAAAATGTGGTTTTTCATCATCGCATTTCCAAATCGTTTAGTACTAGAGGAAGAAATTATTTTTCAGTTTGAGCCATTGAAATTTAACAAACTCATTTAGAAAATAAGACATCCACATTTCCAACCTAAGTATCAAAACATCGCAATATAACTCATCATGTTTAACCAACGTTTCAATCCTCTTGTCAAACATCATATTGACATCAATTCTAAGTAACCTTGTGAAAAATGTTTGCAAACATATAACATTCATCAAAACAATTATGCAGGGACTTACTTGGATAAATCAACAGTTAGACCCAACTCAACCGATTGCCCTTACTTCCACTCCTTTCGTATCTAGAATAAATGATTTTATAATTAGAATCCAAATATTACATCCACTATTTTATGCAACATGAATTATCATGATCTCATTAATCACCTAATTCGTCCATGGTATCTAGGTAATTTAATTCATTAGGTCACATACACAACTTCCTTTGACATGCTATTACTCATAACCATGCATTCCTCCAAATCAAATCACTATATGATAACTCCTATATCCAACTAGCATAAAATCATCATAATTAGCCCCATAAACATTAAAAGATCTCATATTTACCGAATTAGCATAGATCTAGATTCATCATGACAAGATGCATCAATGTCCTATCTTATACATACTTTGTCTATGTCTCACATCAACATATTTATCACTCTAGTCCATTCATGCTTTCATACTAGACTCTGTAAGCATTCATAAGTTAATACTTTAATGATCAAAGTCATTTAAATTAGTAAAGGAAGGATCTTGATTACCTCTTAGTGAACTAGACTTAAAACATGGTAACTCCTTGATGACTAGCTTAAGTTCAACTGATAGTTAAAAGGTTGGCCCGCTTAGATGTTCTTGATCGAGGTTCACCAAGAAAGGGAGAAAATTAGTCCTTTATGGACTTGATTTAAGAGATAAAAGAGAGGAAAAATGGAGTAAGAGATGGATAGAAAGATTGAATATTGTTTACCTTGTAGGTTGTTTCGATTTTGGTTTTGTTCTTGGGGTGTGCTGGCCGAAATTTTAAGCAGGCAGAATGTTGTTGTTTCATGAGTTTGAGAGGCTAAGAGATGGGAAATTTCGTGGTTTGCTGGATAGAAAAAATTAAGTTTTGGTGTTTGAGTGTTTGGAGATGTCCTACCTTGTTATGGATTCTTGATTACAAGAACAAGTTGGACAGCTTTGGTCCTTCTTTGGGGTTGCCAAAACTGAGCAGTAGTTTAGGGTTGTTGCTGCTGTGTTTTTGGAGCGTATGATGACTGAAAATTTGGACACAAAGAGGGAAGAAAACAGGCTGGTTTTCAGTCTCTAATGTGGCGAGAATGAGGGAAGAAAAAGGAGTCTTTGTGTAGCTGTATTTTTGCTCGACGGCTAGAGAGAGTTTGTGCAGTTTTTTTGCTAGAATTTTCGTGCAGAATGGGGGCTGATTGTGGCCGAAAATCTAAAGAAATGGAAGGGAAATTCTAGTATTTTTTTGGCTAAAACAAAGTCCTAATTGGTTAAGGTTTTCTTGGATAACCCTACTTGGGTTTTGAAGAGTTTGAGTTGAACTCCAATTGCTCTAAGGGTGGCGGCAACTTTGAGGGATTTTCTAGAAAAATATATGAAGGAATTAGGTTATTTATTTAAGGAATAATTTAATTAATTTCGTATATTAATTTGAGTATTTTAATAGCTATTAAATAATTATTTTACAATATAGAATTCTGGTTTTCTTTTTCTTGAAGCTAACTAAAATTCCTCTCCTTTTTTCCCCAAAATTTTGAAACATATATTCTAGAAGATAAGTGCTTCATTTAAAAATCCAGCATTTATCCTTTTATTTCCTTTTAAAATTATTTGAAGAAAATTAAAATATGGAGACTTATCTCCTTAAGAAGTGGCGGCTACTTGAAGAAAATAAGCTATATTTTTATATTCTTTATTTCCTACTAAATTACTAAGATATAACTTTCCAAATTCCAGATTAGTAATATTAAAGATTCTCTAAAAGATTATAATAAGATATTAGAAATAAGAATTTAAATTATTTTCAAATGCTTTATAAAATCATTCACAAGATAAATCACATTCCTAAATTTTAGGAATTGGCTCCAAGGTGGCGGCTACCCTAGGAGAATTTCCGCTAAGGCTTAGAAAAAAAAATTAGGGAAAAGAAAATAAAAGAAGGGAAAGGATTTGAATTAGCCAGGATTCAAACTCAAGCCCATCTTGAAATAAACATCAAGCTTTATCCACTATTCCATATTAATTCTTGTGTAAATATTCCCCTAAGAAATTCCCTTACTTCATACTCACTTGCTTCATCTTCTTTCTAATAAATTCTCCCCAATAAAACAAAAACTCAACTAACTCAAAAAACACAACTACTCCAAAAACAAATTAATTCATGAAACAACAAACTCATGAAACTCATATTTTCATGTAAAAAATCTAATTTACCCAATGCAATATAAAATGCTATGACATGTATGACTTTCCCGTATATAATAAAGGTCGCTTAATACGAGGTATTACATCCTCTCCCCCTTAAGAAAATTTCGCCCCAAAATTCAGAGTACTATTCCTCTAAAGCAAACTCGGATACTTCCTTCTCACCCAATATTCAATCTCCCACGTTGCATCCTGAGAACCATGATGATCGTATAAAATCTTCACCATCGGTATCTGCTTATTCCTCCACATCTTGACATTGAGATCTAGAACTTTAATTGGTCTCTCCACATAGCTGAAATTAAGCTAAAGAATCAATGGTTCCTTATTCAATACATGCTTTGGATCGGGGTTGTATTTCTTCAATTGGGACACATGGAACACATCATAAATTCTTGCTAACCATTCTGGCAGCTCCAACAGATATGCTATGGGTCCTAAATATCTAGGACTCAGCTTCCCTCCTTTAGGATGCTTCAGAATTCCTCTACTCGGTGTTACCTTTAGAAAAGTCCTCTCTCCCACTTGAAAGTCCAACTCCATTCTTCTATTGTCGGCATAACTTTTCTGTCGGCTTTGCGAGGCTTTCAGCCTTTCTTTTATCACCTTCACTTTATCGGCTATCTCTTTAATATTCACTTCCCTAGACTTGCTAATTTGTCCATCCTTTGTCCAACCCCAATACAACGGTACTTGACATTTCCACCCATATAACACTTCGTAGGGTGCTATTTTAATTGATGCCTAATGACTATTGTTGTAGGCCAACTCGAGCATAAGGTATACAATCCAACCACTTATCCCCAAAATCTAACATGCATGCCCTAAGCATATCCTCTAAGATCTGGATGACTCTTTTAGATTGTCCATTTTTTTGCGGATGAGCAGATGTGCTGAGCTTCAGAGTTGTTCCCATTGACTCTTGAAATTTGCTCCAAAACCTTGAGGTAAATCTAGGATCCTTGTTGGATACAATACTTGATGGTACACCATGAAATCTAACCACTTCCCGAATATAAATCTTAGCTAAATTTTCCATAGAGTCCTTCACATTTATTGAGATAAAATGAGCAGTCTTAGTCAACCTATCAACAACAACCCATAGAACATCCTTCATAGTTTTCGACTTCGGCAGCCCGATGACAAAATCCATCGTTACATCTTGCCACTTCCACTCAAGAACAGGCAATGGTTGTAGTAATCCGGTTGTCTTCTTATGTTCTGCTTTTACCCTCGACACGTCAGGCAAGTAGAGACGTATTACCCCACATCCTTTTTCATTCCCGGCTACTAGTAGGCCTTCTTCAAATCTTGGTACATCTTCACTTCCCCTAGATGAATAGTATACTTGCTTTTGTGAGCCTCACCCATTATCTTCCTTTTCAACACTTGATCATTTGGTATGCACAGCCGTTCTCAGAAATACAACACTCCTACTTCATCTGCTTGAAACTCTATATTTTCTCTCTTTACTTCCTTTGCCTTGAAAGTCTGAAACTCGTGGTTATTCTGCTGTACCTCACCAATCTCTTGCCTTAGCTCAGGCTCCCACTTTAGGTTGCTCAAGCTAATTTTCCCTTTCCCTACTTCTGCCTTTTGCCCTAAGAATTCTTGTACTATTTGAACCTTTTGCACCCTCAACCTGGCCATCCTCACTTTTCGACTCAGCGCATCAGCTACCATATTAGCTTTCCCCGGATAGTAGTTAATTGGACACTTGTATTCCTCCAAGAACTCCATCCATCTTCTCTGCCTTAAGTCAAGTCCTTTTGCATGAATATGTACTTCAAGCTCTTATAATCTATGAAGACTTCATATTCTGCTCCATACAAATAGTGTTGCCATTTCTTCAAAGCAAACACTATCACAACCAACTCTAAGTCGCGTGTCGGATAGTTCACCTCGTGTAGCTTCAAATTCCTTGATGCATAGGTGATAACTTTTCTATCTTGCATTAACACCGCCCTTAGACCTTCCTTAGAAGCATCCGTATATAAGGAATAGGCCTTACCTTCTTCAGGTAGGCTCAATACTGGTGCTGTCATCAATCTCCTCTTAAGCTCTTGAAAGCTTTTCTCACACTTATCACTTCAAATGTACGACACGTCCTTCCTTAGCAATCAGGTCATCGGCTAGCGTAGAGAAGTTCTTAATAAAATGATGGTAATATCCTACCAATCCAAGAAAACTCTTGATTTCGGTTACACTCTTCAGTTGCTTCCAATTTGAGACAGCCTCGACATTTGATGGGTCCACCTTGATTCCATTTTTAGATATCACGTGACCAAGAAAGGCCGCTCAATCTAACCAAAACTCATATTTGCTAAACTTGGCATAGAGTTTATGCTCTCTCAATTTCTCCAGTACCAACTTCAGATGCTCCGCATGCTCCTCGGGACTTTTCGAGTAGATCTAAATATTGTCGATGAACACTACCACAAACTTATCCAAGTACCGCTGAAAAACCCGAGTGCATAAGATCCATGAAAATGACGAGTGTATTAGTTACTCCAAACGGCATCACCACGAGCTCGTAGTGCCTATATCTAGTGTTGAAGGCCATCTTGAGAATAACCTCCTCTTTGAATCGTACTTGATAATAACCTTGTCAAAGATCCAACTTGGAGAAGTAACAAGAGCCTTGCAACTGATCAAATAACTCAGTCAATCAAGGGTAGAGGGTACTTGTTTTTTATCATGAGTGATTCAACCCTCTATAGTCTATGCACAATCTCAGCGTCCTATCCTTCTTCTTGACAAATAACACTAAGGCTCCCTAAGGTGATGTACTGGGTCTTATATACCCTTGCTTAACCAATTCTTCTAGCTGCTTTTTCAATTCTTTCAATTTTGCGGGTGCTATCTGATAAGGAGTCTTTGATACTAGCTTAGCTCTAGGAACTAGATTGATAGTGAACCCGACTTCTTGGGAAGGTAGAAGAGAAGTAAGTTCGGTCGAAAACACATCTGCAAAGTCCATCACCACCTCGGTGCTTTCCAAAATACACTGATCATTGGGCTTATTGATTAGATAAACCAGATAACCTACACAACCCTTCTTTAGCATTTTTCACACCTTTGCTCTTGCTATCATGAATTTCAACTTCCTCACATTCCTCCCGCTAAACTCTAATACATTGCATCCGGGTCTAACAAACTGTACTGTCTTGGCCTTGCAATCCACTCTTGCGCCATGCTTCGCTAACCAATCCATACCCAGAATCAGATCATAGTAGTCGATGGGTAGGATTATGAGGTCCGCTTTCAAAATCTCTTTCCTGACCACTATATCACACTCTTGCACCACCTTACTCGCATCTCTCTACCTTCCTAAAAATGTACTCACTAACATGGTATAAGGTGACTCTATCCCGTCCTAACCCAAATGGTATGCACACTTATCGTTCACATATGAATGAGTCGATTTGGGGTCTACTAAAACAAAAAATAGAATGACCTTGCATAGAAAGCGTACTTTCAACTATCATTGAATCAGCTCCAACCTCTTCTCGGTTTAGAGCAGCGAAGACCTTGGCTTTCACTTAAGGCTTTTGGTCTTCTCCTCTAGTTGTCCCAGTAGGTGCTCCTCTAGCTAACCCAGCCAGTTGAGTCGCAGCTCCTTGCCCCATTCTGAGTGGTCTTGGACAGTTGTTCCTCAAGTGGTTTGGGTCCCTACAGTTGAAACATCTCTTTGTCACTCCTCTTGACCAACAATCCCTTTTTGCATGACCTTACCTCCTGTAATTCTGACATATTAGCGTGCTTAACATAGGACCTGGTGGTACTATCTTGGCCTACTTTCCTTTATTTCCCCACTGCATCGGATAGGCAGGTCGCTTGTGAGTCGGGGGTCTTATCAGTGGTCGGCTCAATTGGAATGGTCGATTCATCGGCCGGTTCTTGTCCTTATTTTTCATTTAGGCCCTGCGTCTACTGTGGCTGTATATGTCACTGGTGGAGATGGTGCCAGTACCTTCCTCAAATCCTGCCTGAGACCCTTCACAAATTAACGTGTCTTCTTTGCTCGGTATCCACCAGACAATTGCAATACTTGGACATTGGGTAAACCATGTAGCGCATTGAGCCACGGTCATTCTTCCTTGCTTGAGAGTTTGGAACTCGTCCTCCCTCTTCTTTGCTATCCATTATGGTATATACTCTGCTCGGAATGTCTCCATGAAGTTCTCGCATGTCCAGTCGCTATCCTCTCTCTCCTAGTCCTCCTGGACTAGTTGCCACCAAGCTTGGGCGGGTCCTCTCAGCTTGAATCCAGAAAACTTCACCCTCATCTTCTTGGTATACTGAAGAGTCACAAAGATACCATCCATTTGTTCAATCTACTGCTCTGCCTTTTCATCTTGCTCCACTTCTCTCTGAAACATCGGAGGTTAGAACTTTAAGAATCATTCCAGAGCCTTATCCTTACCCCTAAGTGCTTTCTTATCTGCCTTATCCACTTTTTTGGCTAAGTTCTAAAGAATGGTAGCCATCTTGTTGAAGGCCTGCCTCATGGTCACCTCTCGGGATCCTCCAGATGTTAGTTCCTGCTCTTGCTTGAGTTCCTCTTCCACTTCCGGGGTGGACCGACATGTCTGCTCAAACTCAGGAGTTGATGACTCACCCTCCGGAATGGTTCTTTCTCGCACAATAGTTATACGCCTTGGTGCCATCTACTTGCACCTAATACAAACCTTAGTAAGGGAAAGTTCATGGCATGCAATTGATCAACTTATAGATTTGAAATAACTTGCAATGTATCGAAAAATAAATTTTGCAAATAATGCTCCAAGTAGAATAAAGAAATTAAATAAATCATATTTTTATTAACCAATTCCAAATTGGCACAAAATAAGGGAGTTCTCACTAGGTACCCTTTTTTATTCCAGCTAAACAAAATTCGAAACAAAGAATAAATTCTGAATCGAATAATTAAACAAATGTCTCAAAATAATGAATAAGAACTAATGGTCCTAAAACTCTAAGCATCACTAGATTCGCTAGAATCCTCCGAAGTCTCTGAAGGAGGTTCCACTAGCCATCCCACACTACTGTTGGCATGATCTATGTCACAATATACATCACAATCCCTTGCAAAACTAAAGGATCTATACTTCTTCCTAGGCCGCCCCAACATGAACTCTCCAGAGTCTCTACCCCTCAGCTTGGCTCTCAACTCTGCATCCCTCAATTTCTCTATAGCCAACATCAGTGCACTCTTAGGCCTCCCAGACTTTGACTTATAAGACGCACTTCCCAACAACATCAGGGATCCTTCTATTGGGAAATATGCCCTCTTAGACTAGGTTTCTGATGTAAAATATCGAATGTTTTAATAAAAGAATTTATTCTCAGAAGTTGTTTGTGAATTTACATAGGCGCGCGCCGGCTAGGGCAGAGGATCCGACGCCGGCTAAACACTGTTGACACGTACTTCGAGGTAATAAAAATTATTGAAATAGGATCAGAATAGAACCAAACCAGAGCCGACTTTAGTAGCCAAGGCGGTCAAGTGTACTCTGGACAATATTGTGCTGAAATCAAGAAAAAAATTGGCGAACGATTGAAGAAACAGAACACAACCAGCGCCGACTGTACCCAGAAGATAAGACAGAATCTTGATTTTTCTATGCGATTTTTGGTAATCTACAGAATTTTAGTATCTTTCTACTTCAACTCAGCTAAGAACCTTACACCAACAAGTTTAGGCACTTTTTAAGCCTATAAATAGATGGAAAACCCAATAGAAAAGGGGAGAATTCATAGTTCATCATAGAAAATCACTCAAATCAAAGGAGAAATTCTTCAATTTAAGAAGGATTGTGCAAGAAGGTCTACAAGGGAAGAAGAAGGAGGCTTGTCTATGAGTGCTTTCTTTTACTTTGTTTTCTTTTTCTTGAACAATGATGTGTTAATTATTTTATTGTAATTTGACATTGTTTTAGGTATTCATGATTTTTAGAGTTATTTGATTTTTTAATTAATTGATTGTTCTTCTTGGTATTTAATTACTTGTGCTTACTACGAGATTAATTGGTTGTTTCTTTCCATTAACTTACTAGACCAAAGGGGTTGATGGTGGTTGTAATTTATTGATTTCATATTTATTGGCTATTAACTTACTAGACCAAGGGGGTTAATTGCTGAGGATTGAGTAATTAAAGCTTAATTAATGTTTGCCAGATGATGCGTATTTATTTGGGTAAAAAAATCATATAAAAACTAAGCACATTCCCAATCAAGTTTACATTAAAACGTTAAAACTAATTTACACATATGAGCAATCGTACTCATCATTAGCATAGCATAGGGTTCAAACGAGTGTCGATCCTCAAGGAACAAGTATACATTAATCACTTTTCTTTCATTGTTTAACTGACTCAATAAAGTGAAAACAAATATATATATATATATATATATATATATATATATATATACATGTCAAGGATGGAGAATTATGTAACTCAAGCTATTGTTTAGACAAACATGATCTTAAAGTATCCAATCTTTATCACAACCAATTATTCTCTTGACATCATGAAGGATTAAAGTAGACTCACTTCTTTTCCAATCCATGAAATCACTATCTTCTAGATAAATTAGCATCACATACTCTGTCTCAACTAATTCACCTAAAAGATGCATTAAACACAATCCTTTGATTAAATTTCCATACTCTGGCAAATTTAAAACATGAAATTAACCAAAGAACCCATACTCTGGCAGACATTAATTAACCTTTAATTACCAGTTCTTAGCAATTAACCCCTTTCCCAAGCAAGTTAAGAGACAACAAATATGAAATTAATCCAATTAAAACCTCCATCAACCCCTTTTCCCAAGCAAGTCAATGGAAAGAAATAATCAATCAATCTCGTAATCAACCCAAGTAATTAAATACCAAGAGTAACAATCAATTAATCAAAAGATCAAACAAATCTAAAAATCATGAATATCTAAAATAATGTCGAATTACAATAAAACAATTAACATA
Source organism: Voacanga thouarsii (assembly GCA_026120185.1). Lineage (NCBI taxonomy): Eukaryota > Viridiplantae > Streptophyta > Magnoliopsida > Gentianales > Apocynaceae > Voacanga > Voacanga thouarsii. Next base: position 30,302 of record JANUWF010000253.1, read on the forward strand.
TCATTGTTCAAGAAAAAGAAAACAAAGTAAAAGAAAGCACTCATAGACAAGTCTCATTCTTCTTCCTTTGGAGACATTCTTGCATAACCCTTCTTGAATTGAAGAATTCCTCCTCTGATTTGAGTGATTTTTTGTGATGATCAAGAATTCTCCCATTTTCTCTTGTGTTTTCCATCTATTTATAAGCTTAGGAAGTGTCTAAACTCGTTGGTGTAATGTTCTTGGCCGAGTAGAAGTTGAAAGATACTAAAACTCCACAGATTACCAAAAACCGCGTAGAAAAATCACAATCCCGCCTTTTCCTCAGAGCACAGCCGGTGCCGCCTTGGCTCTCGGAGCCAGTGCCGGTTATGTTCTGGTTCTCCACTCATTCGTCGATTTTTTTCTTGAATTCTCCACAATGTAGTCTAGCATGCAGCCAGCGCCAGTTCCACTCTATTTTGATAATTTTTCATCGCCTTGAAGTTCATGTCATCAGTGCATGGCCGGCGCCGATTCCAATGCCTTAGCCAGTGCTGCCTCTCCTCTGTTTTGCGATGTTTTTGCTTTATTTTACCCCAAAAACCTATAATAATGAAGAAAATACCTTTTCAATGGTAAAATTTCAAATATAAAGGAATATGACTAATTATTGAGCAAAATGTTTCATAAAAGAACCTCAAATAACTAGGAAAAGTATAACTAATTTAGCCCCTATCACTAAACCAAGGATTCATTGATTAATTTCATGTTTTAAATTTGCCAGACCAAGGAAATTTAATCAAGGATTGTGTTTAATGCATCTTTTGGATGAATTAGTTGAGACTGACCATATGATGCTAATTTATCTAGAAGATAATGATTTCATGGATTGACCAAAGAAGTGAATCTACCTTAATCCTTCATGATGCCAAGAGAATGATTAATTATGATAATGATTGAGTACTTTAAGATCATATTTGTCAAAACAATGGTTTGAGTTACATAATTCCCCATCATTGACATGTATATATTCTTTTATATTCTTTTATTTTATATTTCTTTTTATTTCTTTTTCACTTTATTGAGTCAGTTAAATAATGAAAGAAAAGTGATTAATGCATACTTGTTCCTTGAGGATCGACACTCGTTTGAATCCTATGCTCTGTTAATGATGAGTACGCTTGCTCATATGTGTAATTTGAGATTAACGTTTTAATTTAAACTTGATTGGGAATATACTTATTTTTATATGATTTTTATACCCAAATAAATACGCATCAAGTTTTTGGCGCCGTTGCCGGGGATTAGGATATTTTTCTGTTTTATGATGGAGGTATTTTTGAAAAACTTGATTTGACATCAAAATTTTGGCACCGTTGCCGGGGAACAATATCATGAAAGCTTGGATTTTGTTAATTTAACCATGTAAATATGTAAATAGGTAAATATGTGAATCTGTACAATTGTTCTTTTCGCAAAAAAGGTGCCATCTTTTGTATCTTGTGTCTCTTTGTATAGTCTTGTAATCTAATTAAAGGTTAAATATGCAGCTTTAGAGGCATCCAAGGAAGTAGTCTGGCTCCGGAAGTTCCTTTAAGAACTTGGAGTCGTGCCACACATGTATAGGCCAATTATGATGTATTGCGATAACACTGGAGTAGTATCGCAATCTAAAGAACCCAAGAACCACAAGAAGGTGAAGCATATTGAGAGGAAGTACCACCTAACCCGGGATTTCATCCAGAGATGGGAAGTTGTGGTGGAATAGATTGCCTCAGAGAACAATCTAGCAGATCCATTCACCAAGCCTTTGGCTGAGAGAGTCTTCAAGAGATACTTAGACGCCATAGGGGTGGGCACCTACGGACTTACTTAGTCTTAGAGTGCAAGTGGGAGATTGTTGGAAAATATGTCCTCTTAGACTAGGTTTTTGATGTAAAACATCAAATGTTTGAATAAAAGAATTTATTCTCAGAAGTTGTTTGTGAATTTACATTTTATTTATGCACAATTACGTTTGGAAACGACCTATTATGTTTAAGTAAGTGGTCTATGTGAATGGTGGTCTTTCACAATAAGGTATGGATCACGGGTTACTTAATATATAAATGTTTGTTCTTAACCAATTTATGAGAATGAGAATCTCATCATGTCTAGGTTATTATATTATGAATTTCAAATGGGGAATAGCTTACCTTTAGTTAGTGAGTAGTCCACTCACTTCATGACATAAGCGTATTTCGAATACGTAGAACATGACCTGTAGTAGTAGTTTCTTAAAGTACTATATGGTAGAAACCTAGACTACTACTACTATAGCTTGGACTAGTACTCTACGACTTGAGTATGAGTTGGTGGTTTGACGAAGCTAGAAGCATGTACTTTGATATACTTCAGTTGAGGTTCTATCGTAGGACCAATATACTTGCATGTTGGGTATATGTGACTAGTTAGTTAATACAGACTTGTACAATATAGTTTCTATACTATATCGCCCATTGTGGTTGTTTGAATGATCTAAATATCTAGGGCCCTGAGAAACATGACTTGGATGTTTGCTTTAGGGTAGCTCCCTTGAAAAGCGAAAACAATCCAGGAAGTCGTGGATCATTGAAGTAGACGACCAAGGATGGTTGACGTCATTTACAGAGGTGTTAGTACATTTCTTCCTCTCTAATACATGGTAATGTATGGAGGAGTATTTTAGTCATTTCACCTATAGGTCGAAGACTTTGCTAACGCAGCATTGTCCTTAGGGTCAATATTTTCTTATAGTGATATTAGAAATTATTTAAAATGCAAAATATAGCTATTTATATGGCAAGAGTATTTTGGTCATTTTAGTAGCCAAGGTGGTGTGTCTCTTGGTCCCCAGTATAGACCGTAAGTCCTAATTATATACAAGCTAAGGAATTGCTCTTAAATTAAATGGAATTTATTTTATTTAAGTAGCCTAATTTAATTATTAGGTTAGAATAAAATAAAGGTCCATAGAGAGAGAGAATTAATTAAATTAGTCTGGTGGGTTAATTAATTATTTTGGGCTTTGGCTCAGTTTGAATAATTAAAGATTGACTTGGGACTAAACTAATATAGGCTTGTACTGAAAACTTAATTATTTGTTGGGCCATTTATTCGGTTCTAATTAGAATAATTAATTTGGTCCAAGAGACTAAACTAAGAGTCCAATGGGCCAAATTAAAAATCCAGTTTAACCTAAGGTTTTATTTAGGTTAAATAGGAGAATAAATACGTACGTTGTTTTCTTCTTCTTCTTAAAGAGAAAGGAAAAAGAGACAGCTTTTTCTCTCTGAAAAAATTCCTTAGTCTTGTCAGTTGTTCACCAAATTTGGATAAGGCAAGCTATATACTGGAAGATCGAGAGGGTATTTGGCATTCATATACATGCACAGACGTAGTAAGAGGCTTGCAGGAATCGCACTAGAGGTTTCTACCGGCACACCTACCTCGGTTCCACATATTCTGGTCCAGTCAACTTTAAGAACAAGAAGAAGAGGTAATTTTTTTTTCCTCCCGGAGCCCAGACAGACTGGGACTAGTGCCGGCTGAGGCGGCCGGAACCAGCGCCGGCTTTGTTCTGGAAGCTGCCTACGTTTTTTTTGTTCTTCAGTTTGTCTTCCGCTATGTGCTTTGCATCCCCTTTAAATCTTCACCTTCCTCTATTGATGGGGTCGTGGGTGTATCTACTTTATCCTCCTCCTCAATCATTTTTACCTCGAGCTCTCCTATTTCTCCCTCAACCCCAAGTCCTCCCAGCTCATCCTCGTTCTCATCCTCAAGCTCCCCTCCATCTCCGATTTCTCCCTCATCATCACCCTCATACTCTGCCAAGCCCTCATTCTACTCAAGAGCAAGTATCTCATGTGCTGGATCTTCAGGTCCTTCCTTTACCCTTAAGTCTTCTATTATAGGTAGCTCATGGTTGATCTCATCCTCACTTGAGATCCATCCACCCTCAGGTTCCATCTCTAACTCAGAGGATGATGAATCTGATATAGATATAGGGCTAGATGCTCTACCACTCGCGGGACCGCACATAAATGGCCAGTCTCGGGTCACAGCTACAGATCTTCTAGTCATCTTATAAAAGAAACATAAAGAAATCAAAACTAAATCTCAATCCATAGAGTTCAAATACTATTCCACGAATCTCAATTCCTAGGGTTTATGTACTATCCAATAATATCATTTGCCTAAACCTAGGCTCTGATACCAATTGTAATAGCCCACTACCTACGTACTTAGATAGGGCGGGATGTCACCCCATCCAGAGGACCAGGGGTCTTTATAACGAAGTACAAATAATAAATAATAAAAAAACCAACTAAATAAAATAATAAAATACTCTTATTATATCTGAGAGAAATACTTATACAAATTCGAGAGATCAAAACTAACAAACATCTCTACAAAGAAATATAAATGAAAATAAAATAAATAAATGGACGATCATCACTTATTCCTTCAACCTGCTCAATATAAGTACTCCCCTGAAATCATGATATAAAAGGTTTGAAATTGGCATCTCAGTAAGTCCCATGTGTGTAAGTGCCAGATACAATCATTTTGTGCATGCAGGTTTATCAAAATTACAAAATCGTATTTGCAAGTCAATTTCATCAATAACAGTTATACAAAGGAGCTTTACTCAATGAACCCAAAATAGTTCACAATAAATCATCGTTTTATCATATTCATAATTCGTTAAGTAGGGATTAGCAACGATTCAAACAATAGTATCATAATCTATATCACTGTTACCACCATGATAGCATCCTAATGTATTCTTTCAACAATAGGCAGTGGGAGATCCTCCCACTAGGGTAAGATTCTCCTCCATCTCTACACCCAACACTCCAATTGTCAAACCCGAGTAAATAATGTCCACATGGACCAATATGCTAGCTCGGACGGCCTGACTAAGTAGTACTATTGCCTCTCCAAGTTGAGTTCATCTTCTAGAGGTGGCCACTTGCCAGAAGACTCACTCTTGCTCTTCAAGACCAGTATCACTAGCCTACCCCCGCGAGTACTCAACACTCCCTATTTAGGGGCATAATCATTTTCCTTTTTTTGAAATTCTTGGATTAGCTTGACTGCAAAACGTGATTTTTCATAATAACATTTCCAAATCGTTTAGTGATAGAGTAAGAAATTATTTTTCATTTTGAGTAGTTGAAATTTGACAAACTCATTTAGAAAATAAGACATCCACGTTTCCAACCCAAGTATCAAAACATCACAGTATAACTCATCATGTTTAACCAACGTTTCAATCCTCTTGTCAAAAATCATATTGACATCAATTCTAAATAACCATATGAAAAATGCTTGCAAACATGCAATATTTATCAAATCGGTTTTGCAGAGACTTACTTGGATAAATCAACAGCTAGACCTAACTCAACTGATTGCCCTTACTTCTACCCCTTCCATATCTTGAACAAATGATTCTATAATTAGAATCCAAGTATTACATCCACTATTTCATGCAACATGAATTCTCATTATCTCATTAATCACATAATTCATCCATGGTATCTAGGTAATTTAATTCATTAGGACACATATACAATTTCCTTTGCCATGCTATTGCTCATAACTATGCATTCATCCAAATCAAATCACTATATGATAACTCCTATATCCAACTAGCATAAAATCATCATAATCAGCCCCATAAACATTAAAAGATCTCATCTTTACCAACTTAGCATAGATCTAGATTCATCATGATAAGATGCATCAATGTCCTATCTTATACATGCTTTGTCTATGTCTCACATCAACATATTTATCATTCTAGTCCATTCATGCTTTGATACTAGACTATGTAAGCATTCATAAGTCAATAATTTAAAGATCAAAGTCATTTAAATCAGTAAAGATAGGATCTTGATTACCTCTTAGTGAACTAGACTTAAAACGCAGCAACTCCTTGATGACTAGCTTGAGTTCAATGGATAGTTGAAGAGGTTGGCCTGCCTAGATGTTCTTGATCGAGGTTCACCAAGAAAGGGAGAAAATTAGTCCCTTATGGGCATGATTTAAGAGGGAAAAGAGAGGAAAAATGGTGTTAGAGATGGATGGAAGGATTGAAGATTGTTTACCTTGTAGGTTATTTCGGTTTTAGTTTTGTTCTTAGGGTGTGCTGGCCGATATTTTGAGCTGGCAGAATGCTGTTTGTTTAATGAGTTTGAGAGGCTGGGAGAGGGGATGTTTCATGGTTTGTTGGATAGAAAAGATTAGGTTTTGGTGTTTGGAGATTTCCTACCTTGTTATGGATTCTTGATCATAAGAACAAGTTGGACAACTTTGGTCCTTCTTTGGGGTTGCCAAAACAGAGCAATAGTATGGGGTTGTTGCTGTTGTGTTTTTGGAGCTTATGATGACAGAAAATCTGGATAGAAAGAGGAAAGAAAACAGGCTGGTTTTTGGTCTCTAAGGTGGCGAGAACGAGGGAAGAAAAATGAGTCTTTGTGTAAGCTGCAGTTTTGCTCGATGGCTAGGGAGAGTTTGTGCAGGTTTTTGGCTGGAATGTTTGTGCACAATGGGGGCTGATTGTGGCCAAAAATTTGAAGGAATGAAAGGGAAATTATGGTATTTTTTTTGGCTAATACAAAGTCTTAATTGATTAAGGTTTTCTTGGATAACCCTACCTAGGTTTTGAAGAGTTTGACTTGAACTCCAATTGTTCTAAGGGTGGCGGCAGCTTTGAGGGATTTTCTAGAAAAATATATAAAGGAATAAGGATATTTATTTAGGGAATAATTTAATTAATTTCCTATATTAATTTGAGTATTTTAATAGCTACTAAATAATTATTTTACAATATAGAATGCTGGTTTTCTTTTTCTTGAAGCTAACTGAAATTCCTCTCCCTTTTTCCCCAAAATTTTGAAACACATATTCTAGAAGATAAGTGCTTCATTTAAAAATCCAGCATTTATCCTTTTATTTCCTTTTAAAATTTTTTGAAAAAAAATTAAAATATGGAGACTTATCTCCTTCAGAAGTGGTGGCTACTTGAAGAAAATAAGCTATATTTTTATATTCTTTATTTCCTACTAATTTACTAAGATAAAGTTTTCCAAAATCCAAATTAGTAATATTAAAAATTCTCTAAAAGATTATGATAAGATATTAGAAATAAGAATTTAATTTATTTTCAAATTCTTTATAAAATCATTCCTAAGATAATTCACACTCCTAAATTTTAGGAATTGGCTCCAAGGTGGTGGCTACCCTAGGAGAATTTTGGTCAATGCTTAGAAAAAAGAAATTAGGGAAAAGAAAATAAAAGAAGGGAAAGGATTTGAATTAGCCAGGATTCGAACTCAAGCCCATCACTAATTAAACATCATGCTTTATCCACTACTTCACATTAATTATTCTATAAATATTCCCCTAACAAATCCCTTACTTCATACTCACTTACTTCATCTTCTTTCTAATAAATTCTCTTCAATAAAACAAAAACTTAACTAACTTAAATAACACAACCACTTCAAGAACAAATTAATTCATGAAACAACAAACTCATGAAACTCATATTTTCATGAAAATAATCCAATTTACCCAATGGAATATAAAATGCTATAACATGCATGACTTTCCCCCACATAATAAAGGTAGCTTAATACGAGGTATTACACTTAAGGATTTTCAACCAGATTTCATTAAACTCACCCAACTCAATGGTGTCTATCTACACCAATTATATGAGAGGACCACCACACTTGGTTTTACCAAAACTTCTCAATCAATCAACAAATCAAGGTTTACCCCAAATAGGTTTTACACCACAACCTTGGTACTCAAGAAGGATTATAGAAATGAACCGGTGATAGCTCACACTTTTGAGCAAATATACAAACAAATGAGCACAAACAACTTTTGCCTTTTGAAACAATTTGATTTCACTTTGAAGCACTAATGAAAAGGGAGATTTTTGTTTTTTATTGAGAAAGAGTGTTTCTTAGAAAGATAGGACAAAAATCTGCTTTAAAATTGAGTTTTGAAACATTTTGTAGAAGCAAAAAATAAAGTTCCAATGGCTAGAAATGGCTAGTTTCACGTTGTCAAACTTTCCAGAGTTTTAGACTTAATGATCGGATGAGGGTGCATCCAAAAGGTGAGTCTAAAATGACACTTTTTTAGGTAGAAATATTTTAACACTGTTCACATAGTTTTAGACGAAGATTTCGGATGTAGAGCCATCCAAAATACTCAATCTAAAATTTTGAAGACTTAATGCTTTGAAATCTTTTGGCTTGTGTGCTTCAAGGTAGAAATAAACTGAATCATAAGGTAAAGAAGACATAGGAATTCACACAAAATACCTTAACAAAAAGATTCCTATTCTAAAGTTCTTTCTCAAGGACTTCATGATTTTGTAAGCTCTTAGGTTGAGGTTGTTCTTGATCAATCTCCATTTTAGATTCCATTTCCTCAAGAGCTGCTTAGCAACCTTATATGCATGCCTTGAAAGAACTGAGTCAAACATGTCCTATCATACGTAAGTCACACAAGTTAGTCCTCATCAATATTTTTCATAAGTTAAAACACAGGAAAATGCCCTTAGGGCTAACAATCTCCTCCTTTTTGAGTGATAACAAACTTGATAGGATTGTGATATAAAAATAATAATATGTAAAGTATGAACATGTTAAAACGAGAAAAACAAGAATATTTTTAACAAAGAAGCATTCTCTCATTATAGGACTCAAAGAGTGTTTATGAGATTAAGATAAGAAAATTTAGCATGTACTCACAAAAATTGCTCAATGAGCCTATAGCCAAACCAACCTCCATATCCTTCCTTCTATCACATGACTATTCTTTAAGAGAATGGTTGCAATAAAAAATGTATAACTATGTACACAAGGAGGTATAGAATACAAATCATAAGATGAAAAGCTCCCTATTAATATGTGCATATATGAACATAGGATATGAGACCACATAGTGCGATTTGAGAGAAAGAATTGGATTTAAAATTTCGGACTTCCAAAATGTGCATCCAAACTAGGAGAAGTAAGACTATGGAATCTTTGGACTTAAGGTTTTAGATGTCCAAAACATGTGTCCAAAATAGGGTAAAATTAAACAGAAGCTAGCCTTTTTAGAAACCAATTTTGGACAGGACTTTTGGATTGAAGAAATATGAATCCAAAACTCCCACTGTGAATGTGCAGGGTAAAAGCGAATTTTCAGAGATTTTGATCCAACCTAGTTTTCTCAAGATGTTTCAAACCTAAAGAAATTTTCAGAGCTATAACAAAAATATAAGTATAAATATTCTAATCATTTGAAAATTTTAATTTAGAGCATGTCATAATTATTGACAAGGTAAATCATCCAACCATCCAAATCTCAATTTGTTTAGGATGCAAAATAGTATTATACACACACTTCAATCTCCTTTGTTCAAAACATTAGCAATATCTCAGCATAGTTTTCATTAGGTCACCTAAATCTTCACAATCCGCATTGTTAAAATATGATCATCATTCATACTTATAAGAGTAGAAAAAAAGTCAGAAGAAAAAATTGCATAGTATACTGATTGAGCAACCCAAGTCCTATCACATGCAAGTGCTTCTTAATCCATAATATAATCTTCATCCCCAACAACATCAGTTCATCGTCATCACACAATCTATATATTAACAACAATTCCATAATCAACAACAAGTGATATATCCACAACAACCAGTCCATAACATATATCAATAGTATATATCCATAGCCTATTCACAACATCCCACACCAACTAGTCTATATATATACCCACAATACCAGCATATATCCACAGTATCTAGTCTACAATATTTATTTTTCCTCCCTCTTTGTCATCAATCAAAAAGTCAGAAGTAGAGAATAAGGAATAAAAATATCAAAGGAATGGATCAAAATGCAGATAGAGGAGATATATAATTAATAGATAGAGCAAGAGAAATGCAGAATGTAAATTGTTCAAAGACTAGTGTAGAAATTAAAAAATTGTCAATAAAAAAGAAGTAAAAAGTATGTATGCAAAAGATGTCTTGGAAGCGGTCTGTAGAGATAATCACTTAGAAGATATAGACAGTTTCTGGCTTAGACATGACACCTTTTTGGAATGCTATCTAGCAATGTGGCTAGACTTTCTCTTGACTACCACATGCTTCTTGCCTTTATCCAGATGAGACAGGGACTTCAATAGGGGCAACTGAGACAAGGGCATCAACCTCTAGTTCCTTATCCTTTGGACTAGCTATAGTTTCCCTAGATTCCTTTCCCAGGCTTGGCCATTTTGATTGTTCAGTCTGTTGGCTAGCTCTTTCTGCAGCATGTAGAAAGGTGGTTCCTTTGGCATGTTCTTCCTCTTGAGATGGTGTGGAGGTATTAAGCATTATGTCATCCTTTTTATCCTTCTCTTCCACAACTGTTAGTCTATTTCCAAGGTTCTGAATTTCTGAACTGAGGTTGTCCACCTTAACAACCAGAAAATTGATTGCTTCCAGAATGTTCTAACTGATGCTTGTGTCCCTATTATAACACCCTATATTTTCATAGTGTAGTGAGCTTATACTTTGTGGGATGTTGCCTCGTCTGATTACTTAGACAAGAGGTCTTTATAACAAACTTTACTCAAAAGGTAGTGAAAATTTTTACGAAATAGAAAAGTACAAGAATTTGGCATCTGATACATACACTCATGGGTACAACAGGTCTAAGATGTAGCATGAGCCTTTGGGAGTCTACCGTGCTTTCGTTGTGCCTCTGATCCTGAATTTGTTTCAAAGGAAATAACACACATGTGAGTGAAAATCACTCAGTGAGTCCCGTGTGTGCTAGTGCTTTAGAGAAGAAATAGAGTACATTAAACTCTCGCGGGGAAAAACACTTCATTTGTCCACTGGAGGCAATTTTAAAACTCTCTGAAAATTGTGCAATCTTAAAAGGCTTCACCCTCGGCGCCACGTATCATTGTGCTTAGACCGTAGCCTATATCACACAACCGTGCGTCACCGAATAGGTAAGTACACCGTAGTGTAATACTAAGAAGAAAATCAAGTTAGAGCTTACGCCAGGAATTCAAGTTAGTGCACACGCCAGGAATTCAAGTTAGTGCATATGCCAGGAATTCAAGAAAAAGGCTCGTACTTCAGCACATCAAGTATTCAAGATAGGACCAACCAGGCGGCATTGGATTCTAGAAGTGGCTCTTACCGCGCACGGTGTAGCACTTAGTTCCCATACCGAAACTAGGCAGCATAGGATTCTAGAGATGGCTCCTACCGCGTACGATGTAGCACTTAGTTCCCATAATGGGGGTAGGTTACCTGCTCTGATACCAAATGTCAATCTCATCAAGAAACCTTTTTCCATATCAAGAAAACCATTTTTAGGGTAAAATATCATTTTTCAAAATTTGATCCCACTGACTCGTAAGTCAGATCATCATTCACATAGACTCCGTAGAGCCAATCAATTCTTTCCATGGTATATCAGACCAATAAAATAATTTCAGGGATCAAAAGGTCATTTTACAAAAGTCATTCTCATCACGAGAGATTATTTTCCAAAATCATGTTGAAACCAGATAAAAAGTTCTATTCACACATCAAAACATGTTTCCAAGAGTATCCAAGTGATTTTTCCCGTACTCGATCACAAAAGTTATTTCCAAGGATATTCAGGTCATTTTACCCATATCCGATTTTAAAAGACTTTTCGAGGGTATTCGGGTCATTTTACCCTTATCCGATTTGAAAAATATTCACAAGAGTTCCAATAAGGATATTTTGGTCATCTACCGAATACTCGAGTTCCAAAGGTTTTCATAAAACATTCCAATAAGGACATTTAGATCATTTTTCAAATACCCGATTCCAAAAAGGAACTCATTTCAAGAAATTCAGAATTCTAATTCCAAAAGAGGATTAAATTCAAAGTTTCCAAACATATTTCCATAAAATGTTCCAATAAGGGCATTCCAGTCAATTTATGGATACCCGATTCCAAAATTTACCATTTTTCTGAAAATCCCAAATATTTAATCCAAAAAGGACTAAATTCACAAAATTCATACTTTAATCATCCAGTAAGGTTTCCAAGCCAATTATGATGTTGAATTGAGCCCAAAATGGTATAAAATAATTCTTGTTCAGATAAACCTTAAACATATTCAGGGATTTTCAAAATGGTATATAATATATCATTTCATGGAAAAACAAAGCACACTAGCTTTAGAAAGAGTTTTAGAAATCCAAGGGACTCACTTCGTATCCTAAGCAACTCTTTCCATTCACGGCCATTTAGCCTTCGTTTCTACCGTTTTCGACATTCCGTTGGCCGTTTACCACTAAACCTACACCAAACATCATTTTCGGGTCAATTTGTGTTCGGCTGAAAATTAGCCGATGGTTAGCCGACGTCTAACTGATGTGCTCAATAGGTAGCCGATGTCCAACCAATATTTAGCCGATAGGGGCCGACGGTTAGTTGACGAGGCCGACAGTAAAGGAAAATGTTTAACTTTCGTTCACGTCGTTTTTCTATCGTTTGTTTGATTCTTTTGTTTTCCTTTTTACACATCCTTTATCCCTTCACAAACAAAGAATTCACATCATATTTTCCCTTAATTTCATCCAATCACACAATTAATCTTCTTTAAGTCCATCCATTTTCGGACTATATTCTGGAATTTCACTGGTTTGACACACTATTTTGTTTTGCATATAACTTTCAATTTACAACTCCGATTTGGCTCCATGATATACCAAAACAACCATAAGACTCTTAAATTTAATTATGTATAAGTCCTGTCTCAGATTTCTAGTTCCTGTGACATGATACTGGGCAAAAACAGCCCCAGTAGTTTTGCCTCAAACCTACTATTCATGCTTTCCTTTGTTCTCCTTTAATCTTTAACACTTTGGAACCATTAATTCACTCAATTTTCCTTCAAATCACCTTTAATTCTGAATTTCCAAATTTCTAGTAGTTCACAAGGTCACACTTATTCAACACAAATTCACTTTTCCTAATCAAAAGCTAGTATTATTCATGTTTCCTATCAAGTTACTACCAATTTCATTTTTTACTCTACTTGAGTTATCATCTTTCCAACTGAAAAAAAGCCTTCAAACCACCATATTTATTCAGTTCTTCCTCAAACCAAACATCATTCAAAAACCCTTAGGCAGCCGGCACTTATATAAGCATATACAAGTTCATACACAAAAGCTCACAAATCCTAACTTTGATCCGAAATCAATGCATGAAAGTCATGTTTTCATGTTAAAATTCGTATCATCATAATCACCATTCACCCAACAATAACTTTAATTCAATCAAGTTAGGGTTTTACCTTGTATTTGAGGTTATTTGTTGTGATTTTGCTCCAAGAACACCAAGAACACACCTAGAACACATACACTTCTTTCTTTCTCTCTCTCTTTTCTTTTTCTCTTAGTTTTCTCCCTCTTAGCTCACGAATTTATGGCTGTTTTTCAGCCTTTATTCACCTCCATTTATCACTCAATCTTGGTCCTCCATTTCTTGTTGTGGTTTAATTGAATGGTGGATGTATTTAGATGTGTTCCAATAGGATTTTTACACACCAACCACTTTTTCCTCCACAAAATTTTCCTTTATTTTCTTCTTGCAAGGCCAACAAAATTTAGGCTCTATTTCAGCCTCTCCACCTCCATTCTTATGGCTAATACATCACATGGTCAATTGGAATTAGTAAGGTCAAAATCTTATTAAGGAAGCTTGTGAAAATCTTTCTAAATAAGCTTAGTAAAAATATTTATTAACTTTTATCTCAACTTATCACAACCAATCAAATAGAAACACTTGACCTCATTAACCAACCACTAAATGACACTTATTTTCATCCACCAATCATAAGAAGCCGTATGTCCCATTTCCAACCGCATTTTCGTGTTTTCTTCCGAAATAACCAAAATCCGGTCCGTAACAGAAAAATATTTTATTTCACCATTCCACTCTAAAAATTCTACTAAATCCATTGATAATTCTTAAATTCTTCAATTACTTCTCTATTTGGTCAAGTTTGTGGTCAAAGTTGCGGGCGTGGTCAAAATGAAGAAAATGCCCTCGATGATCCGGATAGCATAGTTCACGCCAAAACGCGTGATTCATTGCACTGATCAATTTCTTCTCAGTGTACCATCAAATTCTTATTTTATTAATAATAGTATCCTTCTGAAGACTTAGGATACGGGTAGAACAAATCCAATAATTACATCCAGGTCCCGACCAAGTATTATCATACCAAAATTTTCATCTCATTATACCGATCAACTTTTGTTTTGGCTATTGATACAAATTCTCATCCTATTACAAACAGTAGCTAGTCAAAGATAAAAAGGTAGGATATTACACCCATTCGCATCATCTGGTTAAGAATAATAGTTTATGTGTTAAGTATGTGAAACCCCACCTAAAGCCAACCCTAGAGTAAGGGGGTCGGGATGCATATCATATTATTTTGCAT
>JANUWF010000254.1:0-15136 GCA_026120185.1 Voacanga thouarsii
TATTCAAAATTTTTTAATCATATAAAAAACTTTTATAATGATTTCTAATAATTCACGTATTTATCATATCACTAGATTAATAAAAATAAAATTTATAATTTATAATTTATAATTTTTTTTCCTCTTCTTTTCTATTTTATTTTATTTTATATACATATATAATCTATCTTTACATACATATATAATATATATAATTTACCAATAATTTATATAATATATATATTGGTATGTATACATATATATATATATATATAATCTATATAATATATATACATATACAACACATATATAATTTACTTATATATGTATGAGTGTATATATATATTTATATAATTTATTTATATAATATATATATATATATATAATATATGTAAAGCGGGCCGGATCGGAGGCGAAAATCATGCCATCTCCGCCCCCAATTGACGAGCCGAGAAATGAAACCCACTCTCGGTCTGTCTCCACTTAAATCAAGGAATTCTCGACCCAACCGAATCGATCCGGATCGAGCCGGACCGGATCCTCGATTTAAGCGAGGAAATTGTCATCCTTACTCTTCAAATAAAAGAATAGGTTAATTCAAATTAGCCCCTCAAATATTGAAAATTGTTAAAAAAAGACCTAAAATGCAAAATATTTATAATGAGTCCCTATATTCATCAACAGAATTCCCAGGAAGAGCCCGCACGTGTATTCATAGTGATATTTTATTTAAAAACATAAATATAAATCCTTTTCCATTCATAAGCAAATACCAGATTAACCACTCTTCCACCGAGAATGCCGCTTCCCTCTTCCCTTTCTCTATTTTTCCTCTATATTCTATGTTTTAAGAGCATCTTATATTACTACTTATAAATATAATTCCTTTTTTTTTAAATATATTTTTTTTCTTTTTTCTTTTTTCTTTTGAAATGTAATGAACATAGGAACTGATGATTTAAGAAAGAGGATGGCGGATCCTTCTCATGCAAGCAAAGGACAAGATAGAAAACTAAATATAAAATAAAATAAAAAGAGAAAAGTAATACAAAGCTAAAGAATAAGATTGTACTTATCACTATTATTGAAATTAGAAAATATTAAAAGGTATGGATAAAAAAAAAAGAATACTTTTTCAGCTATGTTTTCCATTTTTATTAATACAGTTAGATTATAGAACTGCAGAACAGGTTAGTGAGGATATATAAAATACATGTGAGGAGGTTCATGTAAATTTTTTAACAAGAGAGGATGTCTATGTTATACAAATAACCTCAAGGGAGCTAATTATAAATTATCAATTATCCTATAACCAATCTGATGGTTAGTCCAGTAGACCTTTTTTTTTTTTTTTAAATAACTATTAGAGACGACAAATATGCATAATAATTTGAGGTTTTCAGGAGAATATATATATTTTTTGACACTCCTCATTTGAGATCTAAAAACCAACAGCATTCTGATATTAAAAAAATCTAATCCTGAAAAACTTTATTAGACTAATATACCCCTTGATTAGGCTAGAAAATTGGATTTTTATATAATATTTTAAAAGTTATTTTAATTTTGATACTTTAATATTACTTTCGTATCATTTAATATCCTTAACTAACACTAAAAAAATAACATTAAATTTTATGTTAAAATTCTTTTTATCTCTTAGTAATTAAAAATAAAAGTTTATTTATCCATGACAAATATTTTATTTCAATAAGAATTTGTTGTCAACATACTTTCCTTATGCTATTTCTTTAAGTAAAAGCTAAATCAGAAATTCTATCTACGATTTTCTTAAAAGAAATTTTAAAAATGAAGTAGTTCTAAGGGAAACGTGCATAGGTCGAGAGAAATACCTAATTTCAAAACTTTTTATTTTGTAAATGCAACCTCTCAAAACAACATCTTATATAAAAAACCGACCTTCTTAATTTATTAAATTTTCTCCACACAATAAAAATTTTGAGAAATGACAAAAAAAATGTAGAAGGTTGCCCTTAGTAAATGCGACCCCTGTAGTTCTCTTCTTCATTTTAAACCCATTTGTGTAAGCCAAGGATGGGTTCTTGCAGTTTTGGCACACAATATCAATGCATAAAAGAAGTACAACTTAGAGTTAAGGACATTACAAGGAAATGCAAAAATATTATTACTTATCAAGTTAAACAGAAAAGTGTAGAGAGAGATACTCTCAACTCCCTTGAGTTCACTTTTCGTTCTTGATATCCATGGCTGATCTTCAAGCTACAGTGCATGTAAACGACTTCCCTGTTGGTTAGTTATCCTCTATTTCTACTTATTTGGTTTTTGTTCACTGTGTGGCTATATTGTATGAGTTTGTGTTCTGGAATGCTATTTCTCTTGCCTACCCGACTATGAACTCTGGACAGTTTGCTGTATTGGTGGTACATTTGTTAGTTGGTTATACTAGTGGCATATGCAAAATGAGTCCTGTATGATCGTGGTTGGGTTGGTGCTGCTGTTATCCTACATTTCTCTCCTGTTATCCTCCTTTACTCTTCTATCTATAAATTTATGGTACCTTGATGTGTCCGAACTTAGGTATAAAAATCATACAAAAACTAAGTACATTCCCAATCAAGTTTAAATTAAAACGTTAAACCCAAATCACACATATGAGCAAGCGTACTCATCATTAACTGAGCATAGGGTTCAAACGAGTGTTGATCCTCAAGGAACAAGTAGACATTAATTACCTTTCTTTCAATGTTTAACCGACTCGATAAAACAAAATCGAAATAAAATAAAGCAAAATAAAATAAAAACAAAAATATATACATGTCAAGGATGTAGATTTATATAATTCAAACCATTGATTAGACAATCATGATCTTAAAGTATCCAACCTCTATCATAACTAATTATTCTCTTGGCATCATGAAGAATTAAAATAGACTCATTTCTTTCTCAATCTATGAATCCCTATCTTCTAGGTAACTTAATATCACATACTCTATCTCAACCAGTCTTACCCAAAAGATGCATTAAACACAATTCTTTGATTAAGTCCCATTCTCAGGCAAACTTAACCCATGAAATTAACCAATTGAATCCATATTCTGGTAGACATCAATTAACCTTTAATTACTCTGTTCTTGCAATTAACCCCATTTTCAGGCAAGTTAAAAGGCAACAAATATGTAATCAATCAATTTAAACCATCAACCCTATTCTCAAGCAAGTTAACGGCACAATCAATTAATCTCGCAATCAACTCAAGTAATTAAATACCAAGAATAACAATCAATTAATCAAAAGATCAAATAACTCTAAATACCATGAATGTCTAAACCAATGTCAAATTACAATAAAACAATTAAAACATCATTGTCAAGAAAAGACAGCAAAGTAAAAGAAAGCACTCATAGACAAGCCTCCTTCTTCTTCCTTTGAAGACCTTCTTGTACAATCCTCCTTGAATTGAAGAATTCCTCCTTGGATTGAGTGATTTTCTATGATGAATAATGAATTCTCCTCTTTTCCCTTGTGTTTTTCATCTATTTATAGGTTTAAGAAATACCTAAACTCGTAGGTACAAAGTTCTTGGCCAAGTAGAAGTTGGAAGATACTAAAACTCCTCAGGTTTCCAAAAATGGGTAGAAAAATCGCAGCACCGCCTCAAGGACAGAACATAGCCGGCGCCGCCTTAGTCCTTCGGAGCCGGCGCTGCCTGTGTTCTACTTCTCCACTTGTTCGCCGATTTTTCTCCAAATTTTGCGTATAAGTTCCAGAATTCAGCCGGCGCCGGTTCCAGCCTTACGGCCGGCGGCGCCTCTACTCTGTTTCGCGACGGTTTTGCTTCGTTTTACCCAAAAATCTGAAATAATGAACAAAATACCTTTCCAAGGGTAAAATCTCAAATATGAAAGAATATGACTAGTTATTGCATAAAATGTCTTACAAAAAAGCCTCAAATAACTAGGCAAAGTATGACTAATTTAGCCCCTATCATATTCCCCCACACTTAGCTCTTTACTTGTCCTCAAGCAAAATATCAAGAACAAGTAGAAAAAACACAAGGTTTCAATCAAGTCACTCAATCAATTCCAAAACCATATCTTCAATGCTTTCTTCATTCATGAACATAAAACATATGATACTAAATCTTTCACAACCAATGCAAGACTTGTGTAGTGATAAATGACTTAGTAGAACCATCTCAATACTTCACAATATTCTTAAACCATTGGAAAGAAGTCAATTCAAAAAGAATATGCATTCCATATGCTTACTTTTCATACATTCTCTCCACTAATCCGAGACATATCATGATTCTACTTAGATCAGGTGGGACTTTTAAGCTTGTAATGTAAGGCTAAAGGTTTGTAATGTGGCTTAGCAAACGAAGGATATAAGAAAATCAAAAATCAAAGAAAAACTAAGAGTTAGCAAGAAAATGGTAACCAAAATAAATCTATAATTTTCAACTTTTCTTGCTCTCCTATTCCAAGAATCAATCAAACCATAATCTTATATGACAAACCTTATGAACTTCAAGCAAATCTTGCATTATTCTCTTTTTCTTTCCACTCTTCTTATCATTAACTCTTTTTCTCACAAGATCACTCAATTTTCTAGCAATGGTGTCAATGTTTTATATGAACTTAACTTTTACAGTTCAATCACCATTCCTTTTGTGATCTTTTTTTCTTTTTTTTCTCTTTTTTTTTTCTTTCAATTCTCTTTTCTTTTACTCCTCTTTTGTTTTCACTGCTGCAATTCTTTCTCATTTTTCAGCTCAAAAATCTTTTTCTTTCTTCCTCAATTTTTTAACTTATTTCTTCCATTCTACTTCCTTTCTTTTCCCAGCTCCACTCGTAATTGATCCATGACTAAAAGTAACAAGTTATGATCTTTATCCCTGCATTCTTTCTCATCATACATATACTTTCATCCTTCAAGAGTATATAGATTTGAAAATTTATGCAAACTCTCAGCACAAACAATGGCCAAAATATTGTGACGGGTTTTAATGAAAGAAATCAACAATTTAGGCTCAAAAATAGGCACTATGGATATTATGAAAATAGGTAGGCTTGAAAAGCTCAAACTATCCAAAAAAGGCCTATTACTGTCATCCCTAAGTTAAATCATGATTGCCTTTCTTATTCGCCTCAAGAAGTATTCAAGTAAGTTCTAGAATGCTCCATGAATTTTAGAGAAAAAAAACAGGTTTAAGAACAATGCAAAGCATTTGATCAAGACCTACTTTGTCCAAGTGAGTGCAAAAAGTTATGCATAAGCCATAAATGATCTAGAACACATGCTCTATAATCCACCATAAAGACATGCATCTATAATTTTGAGAATTTTGCTCACAAGAAGAAGGAAAGTATAAAAGAATGATGCATAGAAGAATTTTCAATCGAATCACTCCCCCACACTTAAACTGGACATTGTCCTCAATGGCCAAATAAATATAACAAGAAAGAAACAATGCCATGGGACCAAAAATAACGAGGAAAAGATAAGAAAGAAAATACTTCCATGATGGAATAGCTCCAATTTTTCAAACTTTGTGCTCAAAATAAAATTGATAAAAACTTGGACAAAGTATATCACCAAACCACTCCCCCCACACTTAAATTGGACAATGTCCTCCTTTGCAAAAAATAAACACAAGAAAGCATCTCCAAATGGACCAAAAATAATAAGGGGTTAGAAAGTTTAAGTAATACTGCCCAAGTGCAATAGTGCTCCGATAAATATTTAAACCTAAGGTAAAGAGAAGGGCTTGTCCAAGAGGATTTTATTCCTATAAAATAAAACACAAATAAAAGCACAAAAAATAATCAAAAAATAAAAACACTATCCTCCTTTTGAATGGGATGAAGGGTAGAAAGGATCACTATCCTCCAAGGACTTCTTATAATGTAGCATTGAAAAATCCAACTCCTTGAGGTATGATAGATTTAACACATTATCATTTGGACCCTTGTTCTCCAAGAATTGAGAGGAATCTAAAAAATCATGTGATAAAGAGATATTAGAAGTATTAGCACGTAGAATAGAATTGAATACCTCCATTTCCACATTGGACAATTGGTCCTCATATCCTTTCTCCTTTCCTTGGAGTTTCTCTTGTTCAAGCATATGGGCCTTTCTGGCATCCTCAACCAACTTAGCTAGTTGTGTTCTTTGATAGCTCAATCGTTAGGATACTTCTTTATGCCACTTAACAGATGAAGTTGTCTTGACAACAAAAAAATTCACTAATGCTTCTAATGACATCTCACTAACAACATCAATGTTAACTTGTAATTTTGCCAATCTATGATCAAGACAACTCGTTTCCTTTTTCTTTTTTTTTTATCACTAAAACCTATCCTAATTACCACGAATTCATAGATTAAATATTAAACTAAAATTAAAAATTGTAAATAAAGAAACAAATAATAAAATAAAATCAGTCCGTCGTCAATATCGTGTGAGCTAAAGTCCAAACCTAAAAATAAGAAAAGTTAGTAGTGACTCAAAATTAGAGACATAAAAATCCATCCAATTCAAAATACAAAGATTACACATATTCCACATTAACTTTAGGTTAGTAAAATTAAATAACGAAATATACAATACACAAAGACAAGTTAGTTATTATGAATATGTATATAACTATTTACATATTTACAACATATAGTGAAATTAACATACAATTATACAAACAACAAAATATGGCACCTTTTTGTAAAAAGAACAATAGTACATAATTACATATTTACATGGTTAAATCAACAAAATCTAAGCTTTCATGCTTTTGTTCCCCGGCAACGGCACCAAAAACTTGATGAGTCCGGACTTGGGTATAAAAATCATACAAAAACTAAGCACATTCCCAATCAAATTTAAATTAAAATATTAAACACAAATCACACATATGAACAAGCGTACTCATCATTAATTGAGCATAGGGTTCAAACGAGTGTCGATCTTCAAGGAACAAGTAGACATTAATTACATTTCTTTCATTGTTTAACCGACTCGATAAAACAAAATCGAAATAAAATAAAATAAAAACAAAAATATATACATGTCAAGGATGTAGATTTATATAATTCAAATCATTGATTAGACAACCATGATCTTAAAGTACCCAACCTCTATCATAACTAATTATTCTCTTGGCATCATGAAGAATTAAAATAGACTCACTTCTTTCTCAATCCATGAATCCCTATCTTCTAGGTAACTTAATATCACATACTTTGTCTCAACCAGTCTTACCCAAAAGATGCATTAAACATAATTCTTTGATTAAGTCCCATTCTCAGGCAAACTTAACCCATGAAATTAACCAATTGAATCCATATTTTGGCAGACATCAATTAACCTTTAATTGCTCTGTTCTTGCAATTAACCCCATTTTCAGGCAAGTTAAAAGGCAACAAATATGAAATCAATCAATTTAAACCATCAACCCTATTCTCAAGCAAGTTAACAGCACAATCAATTATTCTCACAATCAACCCAAGTAATTAAATACCAAGAATGACAATCAGTTAATCAAAAGATCAAATAACTCTAAATACCATGAACGTCTAAATCAATGTCAAATTACAATAAAAAAATTAAAACATCATTGTCAAGAAAAGATAACAAAGTAAAAGAAAGCACTCATAGGCAAGCCTCCTTCTTCTTCCTTTGAAGACCTTCTTGTACAACCCTCCTTGAATTAAAGAATTCCTCCTTGGATTGAGTGATTTTCTATGATGAATAATGAATTCTCCTCTTTTCCCTTGTGTTTTTCATCTATTTATAGGTTTAAGAAGTACCTAAACTCGTAGGTACAAAGTTCTTGGCCGAGTAGAAGTTGGAAGATACTAAAACTCCTCAGGCTTTCAAAAACGCGTAGAAAAATCGCAGCACCGCCTCAAGGACAGAACACAATCGGTGCCGCCTTGGTCCTTCGGAGCCGGCGTCGCCTGTGTTCTACTTCTCCACTTGTTCATCGATTTTTCTCCAAATTTTGCGCATAAGTTCCAGAATTCAGCTGGCGCCGGTTCCAGCCTTACAGCCGGCGGCGCCTCTGCTCTGTTTCGCGACGATTTTGCTTCATTTTACCCAAAAATAATGAATAAAATACCTTTTCAAAAGTAAAATCTCAAATATAAAAGAATATGACTAGTTATTGTATAAAATGTCTTACAAAAGAGCCTCAAATAACTAGGTAAAGTATGACTAATTTAGCCCCTATCATACCCTTACCAATGATATCCTAGTCTGTGGTGCTATTATATGATAATCAGTTGTTAGTAGCTTGTTGGCTGAATGTGATGGGCTGTGTGTGCATATCCTTCAAGTCTGGGTACAATTATTGTCCTTCGGTTTAGCCTCTCTCCCTGGTCATCTGATATACCATCAAACGGGTTTAATTGATCTTCATAAACCACTATTCTCATGTTAAAACCAGTTTGTCAGTCTCTTCCTACTGGTTTCTCAAATGCGGTATTCTTCCTAGGAATCATATATGATTTCAAACTTACCTAACCCGCCTCTCTCTTGACCTATAATTCTTCAGTTTGCACCCTCTTTCCATGACTGTCAGTTAGTTAGTGTACCAAACCTAGGAAAACATTATCCTATCTCTAGGTGTTAGTCATCTTCCCTCTATCTGTTTGGCTATATTCGTCCTTATCTTGATCTGAGGGCCTGGACCTAATGGTCCAGACCAGACGACAAAAACAAGGTTACAAATAGGGGGCTGTATCTGCTACATTACCTAGGGCAGTCTCTCCAAATAAGTCCATAGAGCTACCCAATGTGAACCCCCCAACTCTCTCCCAGCCTTTCGAAGCGAACTCCACAATCCTTACCTCCCTTCTGTCATCTATCCCTCCAATCATAGTGAACCAACACCAGGCCCCAGAAACGTCCCTACCCTCTTGCCTAGTGTCTGTCCAGGTGGGGAGCCTGAATCATCCTGAAGTTCCTGAGACTTCTGTCTCTCCTGAACCCTTTGTGGGGGACAACACAAACTCACAATCAAAACTATTATCCCCTCCCAAACCTTTGGACATGAATTAATCAACTCATACTTGGGCTAATATTGTGAAAGGGAACCGTGAGCAGCAGAATGGAATGAGACTAAGCCATATTCCCAGCTCGGGTAATCTCATTAACATTGATGCAATGGATTTTGTGGATGCTGAGGACAAGCTAGGTTTCTGCCTTGTTGGGATGTTTACGGGCAGGTTTCTTGGCATGAAAGCAGTCATGGACCTCACTAAGCATTGGGGAGTTCAATCTAAGGTGCACACTCATACTTCTGGGTGGCTGATTTTTCGCTTTAGATCGGATGCCGATAGGCAACAGGTTCTTCGTGGGGAACCTTATGCTGTGTTTGGACGTTCACTTATGCTCAAAATGATGCCTTCTGAATTCGATTTCTCCCTTAATGAAGTGAGCATAATACCCATGGGTCACGTTTCCAGCCTTGCCTCTGGGTTGCTGGAACATGAGGGCTTTAAGTAAAATTGCTTCTGCTATTGGCATCCCAATTATGACCGATATGCTTACTGCACATTTGATCGTCTGTCCTATGCTAGAGTTCTGGTCAAAGTGGATATGTCTAAGCCCTTAGTGAAAGTGGTGCCAATTCGATTGTCATCGGGTAAGATCAAGCAGCAGGCAGTGAGATTTGAGTTTGAACCATCCTACTGTAGTTTTTGCTGTAAATTTGGGCATGTCACAGAGGCATGTATGGGGGAAAAAATGAAAAGAAAGGAACAGATGGTGGCTCCCAGGACTGATGGAAATAATATAGGGCAAAAGGAAAGGACAAACAAACGGACAAGGCCTTTGTCTGCACCGGTTGGACAGAACAAACAGCTGAGATCACCCCTGACTGGTGTGATAAGAACTATATGCAATGATAAAGGGAAACAACCTGTCAATTGTTTGGATCAGGATAACATGCACAGCACACTGCCTGTGCCCGTGTGCAACGAGCAAGGAATGGGCAAGACTGCCACCAAGGATATACAAGGACAAAGTGGGGTTGCTGCACATGATGCACCGTCCTTATCTCTTGGACAAAGAAACCAGATCAGGGATAGAAGAGGTCGGTCCAGGGTAAGACGTAGGGGACATCCACATTGGCAATCAAAATCACAGTTGAATATACATTTTGGAAATAACAATTTTATGTCTCCTACTAGGATTGAAGGCTGTGTTGATGATGCTCCAAAGGCCATGGGGAATGCCGGTAAGGCAACCGTTCAGGCAACAAAATTTATTTGTTCGGTATGGAAGAAATATGCACAACAGAGTGTTGACTTGATTGGTACCCAACGGGCACTAATTAGTCCTCAATGAGAGTAGCATGCTAGAATATTCAAGGGTTTAACATAACCCTCAAACAACACGGGGTTCGGAATTTTATTTCTAAACATCGTGTAGACGTAATTGGATTACTGGAAACAAAGCTGACTGTTGTTGGGCTAGACAATATTCTACAAACCAAATTTTCTAATTAGTCAGCTATTCATAGCTTGGTGGAATCAGATGGTGGTAGAGTAGTCATCGTGTGGAATGGTGCAAGGGTGGATGTCCACTTAATCCACTGCACGCCTCAAGCTATTCTGTGCGTATCACATGTAAGATTTCTAATGCTACATATTTCTTCACTTTTGTCTATGCTTACAATTCTGTTGTGGCACGAAGGAATTTATGGGAGGTTATTCAGTACTTATCTTCATCGCTGTCGGAGGCATGGATCCTTAAGGGTGATTTTAATTCTTATTTACATGTGGATGATAAACTTGGCGGTCCATTGCCTTCAACATATGAAATTAGGGACTTTGTGTCATTATATGCTGACACTGGCTTGGAGGATCTCCCCTATGTCGGGCCGCGATTTACTTGGACAAATTCTAAGATGTGGTCCAAACTTGATAGAGTTATGGGTAATGATGCATGGTTTCAGTGCTCTACCCAAGCATCAGTGGAGTTTTTCCCCATTGGGTGTATATCTGATCATAGTCCTGCTATTTGGTCAGTGGTTGACAACAGTGAGGGATTTGTACGTTCGTTCAGGTTCCTTAATCTTTGGGCTGACCATGAATCATTCCATAATATTGTAAAGGGGTTTGGGATCGACCATACTTGGGTTTTCACCAGTTCACCCTCTGTCATCGTTTGAAAATGCTTAAGCATGACTTGCGGAGACTAAACAAACTAGAATTCTCTCACCTGTCTGATCATGTTGAACAAGCGAACTAGACTGTACTCAATGCCCAACAGCTATTACTTGCCAAC
Source organism: Voacanga thouarsii (assembly GCA_026120185.1). Lineage (NCBI taxonomy): Eukaryota > Viridiplantae > Streptophyta > Magnoliopsida > Gentianales > Apocynaceae > Voacanga > Voacanga thouarsii. The sequence goes on from JANUWF010000254.1 coordinate 11,251, forward strand.
CCTGTGGATCAGAATCCTATTGCACACTTCAAGGAGTATAAACGATCGGCATGGCGTATCGCAGAGGCAGAAATGAAGTTCTACCAGCAACTTGCTAAAAGAAGGTATGTAGCTCACGCTGACAAGAATACACGTTACTTCTTCAACATTGTCAAACGAAACAAAAAGAGGAACTTCATCACTTTGATTCTCAAGAAGGATGGTAGAATGACAGATAGTCCAAAGGCTCTCGTTGATGAATTTGTGGAATATTACTGGAAACTTCTTGGGACTAAGGTGGACTGCCAGGGAATCAATATGGACTTTGCTAGGGCTGGTCCAATGGTATCTCATGACCTAAAGGTGGACTTGGTTAGGAACGTTACTATCCAGGATATTAGATTAGCCCTGTGGGACATTGGTGATTGCAAAGCTCCCGGCCCTAATGGATACTCTGCTTTATTTTTCAAGAAAGCTTGGAGTGCGGTTAGGTAAAGTCTATGTGATGCTGTTACAGAATTCTTCACTTCTAGCAGAATTCTAAAGCAGATTAACCATTCTATTATTACCCTGGTTCCGAAAACTAATCATGCTAAGAGGGTGGGTGACTATCAACCAATTTCTTGCTGTAACGTGGTCTACAAGATTATTTCTAAAATTCTGGCTGACAGACTTAAACTGGTTGTCCCTCATCTTGTGGACATATCACGGTCAGCATTCATACAAGATAGACTCATGACTGATAATATCTTGCTGGTTCAAGAACTTATGCGTATGTATACTAGAACAAGAGTTTCTCCTCGATGTACAATTAAGGTGGACCTAAGGAAGGCTTATGACTTAGTTAATTGGGATTTCTTACTGGATTTACTTACTGAGCTTGGGTTCCCTCATCTTTTCGTGAACTAGATTGAGCAGTGTGTGACCACTACTTCGTTCTCTGTTGCTATCAATGGGACTGTGCACGGTTTCATTTGTTTAGAATATTTCGCACAGGTTGTCAAAGTGCACACACTTGGGACTTTATTCAACTATCATCCCAAGTGTAAGGGCTTAAGGATTACTCACCTTGTTTTTGCGGATGACCTTATGTTGTTTGCTAGGGGTGATTGTTCTTTTATCCGCATTCTCCTTGGCTGCCTAGAAGAATTTAAGAGATGCTCGGGTCTTGAAATTAATAAGGATAAGTCCAATATTTATCTAGTTAGGATCCATACGACTGATCAGGAGAATATTCTGGCAGATATGGGCATACCTATTGGGGAACTTCCGTTTCGCTACCTTGGCCTACCAATCATGAATAGTAAAATTCAGCTTACTTGCTACAAACCATTGCTTGATCGTATTGGCTCATACATTAGCTGATGGTCTGCTCGTTCTCTCTCTTATGCTAGGCGCCTCCAACTGATCTAATCTGTTCTCTAGGGGGTTGAGTGTTTCTGGTTGTCCATTCTACCTACGCCGTCTACTGTTATTTGTCAGTTGGATAGGATGGCTAGGGACTTCTTGTGGGACTCAAAGAATTCTTTGGTTGCCTGGAAGAATATTTGTCTTCCAAAGACTAAGGACAGACTGGGATTGCGAAACTTACACACTTAGAATGGTGCGCTACTGTCTAGAATCATTTGGGACATACAAGCGGAGAAACAATCCTTGTGGGTCAAATGGGTGGACCATTATTATTTGAAGGGCAGATCTGTATGGGAGATCAAACATCACAGGCAAAATTCCCCCTTGTTTCGTAGACTGTTAGCAATTAGAGATATGATCCTGGAGTGGGAACGGGATACTCACTGTGCGGCTGATCTTCTTCATTCTTAGGCCATGTGTACTACTTCTTTCACTTCTCTTGCTTATGACTATCTGCGATCAACTGCACAAACTATGTATTGGGCCAATACTTTATAGAAGCAGGGCCTGACGCCTAAACACTCATTCATACTTTAGTTGTGTGCTAAGGGAAGGCTTAAGACTAAGGATGCACTTATGTTCAGGCTTGATGACTTGTTGTGTCCATTGTGTAAGACACATCCGAAAATGACTAATCATCTATTTTTTAAATGCTCAGTTTCTGCTACTATTTGGACTGAAGTGAAAAGGTGGCTGAGTTTACCACATGCTTTGAATTCGGCCAAAGCTTGTCTTAGGTGGTGTAAGCATGCCAACCGTGGTACTTCGTGGTTTATTAAGGCTAAGGCTACTGCTTTGGTGGCCACATTGTGCTACATCTGGAATGCTCGTAACAAGGCCATTTTTGAGGGTGCGGTTTGCTAACCGTTGGATATTGCAAAAAAGATTAAAACACATGTGTACACTGTTATTTTTACTTTGTGCCCTAATGTTGTGACTAGTTTTGAGGACTATATTGAGAACCACTAGTTTGTAGTCTCCTTGACTGTAAACTAGTTAAACCATATAAATACTTTTTTATCAATATTAATCCATTTACATTTGCATAAAAAAAAAAAAAAGAACAGCTTCTTTCCAAAAATGAGTTCTTTTTAAAATCACCCATCATAAATGGGTGCAAAATTGGAACCACCCCCGTAATGGGGGTTCCTCCCGTCCAGCAGCACTGGCACCTCGATCCCAATAGATGCGAGGAACTTCGAAATCGGGCATCCCTTCTTGGCTAAAAACGTTACTGCTGGTTTGACCTCTTGCCTTAATTTCATACTAAGTATTTATTTTTTATTTTTTTTTTGTGCACATAAAAACGAAAAAAACTTTTTGCACGTAAGAATCTTGCATCTATTGGTTAGTTTTCCAATTTTAATTTGCATATTTTTCTCCCAATGCACTATGCATTTTCTTTTATTTAACTTTATTCTATTTTTAAATTAAGATTTGAAAATAAATTTTTATGTTTCATTTAATTTTAATTTTAATTGATTGAAATTTGTTTTCTCACTTTTTTCCGTTTTGAATATCAATCCAAGGACTCAAATAATTAATTGATGATATCACTTAAGATTAAACAAAACAAAATTCAATTCAAAATCTTAGTAGTATTGGATTTTTGTAGCAAACATTTTCATGTGGTTTGAGCATGAATATTTTTCAAAATGAATAAATAAATATGAAAATGATACTATGATAAATAATTAAATATTAATATTCAAAATGAATAATTAAACTCTAAAATTTAGAATTAAATTTGAATGAATTATAAAATTATTTCTGAGTTTTTTATGGAAACGATATTCATAATTTTAATAGTTACATTTAGATTGAAAAAATGAACTTAAAATTTTTAAATTAAAATAGAAATAAAGAATATCATTTCAAATACATGATTTTGAAGGTGTAATACGGCAAAATGAATCACAGAATCATGCAAAACGTAGTAGCAGAAGCAACGAAACAATACCTTTGTATTTTATAACGTTAGATTGTTTAGGCTTTAAAACACTTGTTCCAATGATTTCTGGAACACTCCTGGTTGTTCCCGGTATGCTTAGTTCTATATCACGTCCTTGTAAATGCCAGTTTCGTCTCATTCACGCGAAGCTTTTGAGCTTCCAGAATATGGCCACTCCTTGACAACCGCCAGTGAAAGCAAAAAATCTCAAATACCAGAATGGCCTTGGTTCTTTTCTACTTCGAAAAAAAAAATTCCAGAGAGAGACTAAAAGCATGAAAACAAAAAACCTATCCTCTTTTGATATCCTTTCGCGCCAAACAATACGAGATACATCCCGTGTTTTTTTATTTTTTTATTTTTTTTATTTTACCCTTGGTCTCATTCATTGGGCCAGATAAAATTATTTACTCTTGGATTTGAACACCCATAAATAATAAGCCTCAATTATTTATTTTTTGGGCTTCATAAAACAGTTTGGGTTTCTTCTAAATAGTACTTTTAGAAATTACTATTATAGGTCTTGTTCTATGTATTCGAAATACG
>JANUWF010000256.1:0-35050 GCA_026120185.1 Voacanga thouarsii
TATTAGTACTTAAATAGTCCCTAGTCATAGTATTAATAAGAAAGGGCATCATTAATGCGTGAAGATTAGCATGTGTTAGATTTCCTGATTTGATCAGGCGGTAGTTCTCATATCCGTGAGTATTGCGATACTCAAAATTAACACATAGATGCTTGTTAATGGAATAAGTTCATTGGATGGCCTAACTTTAAGATAATTACATGGATAACTATTTAGTGCCAGTGATATAATCTCAATATAGCAAATGTGCAAGTATCCTTAGACTTGAGATCTCTAAGCTACTTTGTTTGCTGCACATTGTACTTTGATTCCAATCTCTAAAGCTCGATCGAGGGCCGCCTATGGGATGGATATTAGGTACATTGTGAAGTAAACGAAAGTAATTGAGAGGGTCAATAAAGGATTCACCACTCCTAATAGTAGGGGCAAATATCTCATGGACACAGGTAGGAATTACTACTCGAGAAGTCCTTGGCCAAGGCGATTATGTATTGGAAACAGTTTCAATTGATACACATCTAGAGTAGTGGGTTCCTGGTACAAGTACTATTATATTCAGGCCAGAATTAATATATATTGTGGAGGGAGTTGGCACTAATTTCGTACTCCAAACCGAATGAGATATTGTATTATGAAAGGAGTTAATTGCACTGTAGTTTATTATTGAAGGGTTCATGTCAAGCCACTTGACTTCCTGGACTCTTGTGTGGTCATGATGTATTGCTAGATACCGCTCATGATATGGGAATATGGGTTTATTAATTGATGAATTAATAAACCAATCCTGATTAAAATTTATAGGAGTTGTTCTAATTAATTATGGATTATTAATTTCAAAGACGTTTGGATTAATTCATGTTTGCTATCAATTAACTGGGAAACCTAATAGGTCACACACAATAGAGGATTATATACTTAAGATGTTATTTGATAATATAGTGGGATTAATTGAGAGAAAGAGAAATTGTTGTAGCTAAATTATAATTAGTTATAATTAATGGTCCAAATTGTAGTTGTGAGAACTTGATGTTTCCAATTACAATTAGGGAATTCTGACTGTTTTAGAATTCTATGATTGGAGTATATTTTGAGCAGGATTTCGTGTTATATAAGAGATATAACACACAAAGCCCTAGCCAAGTGTAAGATACAAAAACTCCAACCCTAGCAACACAACCTTCTCTTCTTCTCTCTCTCTCTCTCGTTGCTCTTGAAGCAATCAACCCTAACCGCCACTTAGTTTTTCTGCTAGCACAGAAAACTTCGTGCCTAAGTGTATCACACACTGTGTGGATTACTATTAGAGATAATCACACACTGTGATTATAGTGGTTGGACGTTCAACTCTCGTGGTGTTTGATCAAGAGGATTGCTGGATCGTGCCTCGACTTGAAGAAGGAAAATTTTGTTTTCCACACGATCAAAGAAAGGTAAAAAGTTGTTACTTTTGTTCTCTTTATGTCATGTTGATAAGGGTTGAATTAGTCATCTTTTTCCTAGTTATTTGAGGTTCTTTTATGATACATTTTGTCCAATAACTAGTCATATTTCTTCATATTTGAGATTTTACCCTTGAAAAGGTATTTTGTTCATTATTACAGATTTTTAGCATAAAACAAAACAAAAACATCGCAAAACAGAGGAGAGGCAGCGCTGGCTAGGGCACTGGAACCGGCGTCCGCCATGCACTGGTTGCATGAACTTCAAGGCGACAAAAAATTATTGAAATAGAGCAAAACAAAGTGGAACTGGCACCAGCTCCAAGAGTCAAGGTGGCGCCAGCTGCATTCTGGTCTTCATCATGTGAAATTCGGAGAAAAATCGACAAATGAGTAGAGAAGCAGAACACAACTGGCACCGGCTCCGAGAGCCAAGGCGGCAACAGCTGTGCCCTGAAGCTAAGGTGGTGCTGTGATTTTTCTATGCGATTTTTGGTAATTTGTGGAGTTTTAGTATCTTCCAACTTCTACTCGGCCAAGAACATTATACCTATGAGTTTAGGCATTTCCTAAGCCTATAAATAGATGAAAAACACAAGAAAAAAAGAGGAGAATTCATTGATCATCATAGAAAATCACTCAATCTAAGGAGGAATTCTTCAATTCAAGGAGGATTGTACAAAAAGGTCTTCAAAGGAAGAAGAATGAGGCTTGTCTATGAGTGCTTTCTTTTACTTTGTTTTCTTTTTCTTGAACAATAATGTATTAATTGTTTTATTGTAATTTGATATTGTTTTAGATATTCATGATTTTTAGAGGCATTTGATTTTTGGATTAATTAATTGTTACTCTTGGTATTTAATTACTTGGCTTGATTGTGAGATTAATTGATTGTTTTCCATTAACTTGCTTGAGAATAGGGTTGATTGTGTCAATTTATTGATTTCATATTTGTTGTCTTTTAACTTTCCTGAGAATGGGGTTAATTGCTAAGGATAGAGTAATTAAAGGTTAATTGATGTCTGCCAAAGTATGGATTCATTGGTTAATTTCATGTTTTAAGTTTGCCTAAGAATGGAACTTGAATTAAGGATTGTGGTTAATGCATCTTTTGGGTAAGACTGGTTGAGACAGAGTATGTGATGCCAAGTTACCTAGAAGATAGGGGTTCATGGATTGGGAAAGAAGTGAGTCTACTGTAATCCTTCATTATGCCAAGGGAATAATTAGTTATGAGAATAGTTGAGTTCTTCAAGGTCATGTTTGTTTAAATAATGGTTTGAGTTACATAATTCTCCATCCTTGACATGTATATATTATTTTGCTTTCTTTTATTTTCTTTTATTTTCCTTTTTACTTCGTTTTAACTTTATTGAGTCAACTAAATAATGAAAGAAATGTGATTAATGTCTACTTGTTCCTTGAAGATCGCACTCATTTGAACCCTATGCTCGGTTAATGATGAGTACGCTTGCTCATATATGTGATTTGGATTGAATGTTTTAATTAAACTTGATTGGGAATATACTTAGTTGTATGATTTTTATACCCAAGTCTGGACACATCACTTGTTTTCCACAAATATGTGAATCTTGGGTTGGTATCTCGTTCTTATTTTTCCGTTGCGCCATATATGATATACGTGAGATACCCAACACTAAGGTAGGTGCAAAGGTACATTCCACAATAATCTTATTTGCAGCCCTCCTATTGTACCACTTCTCACATGATGGATCAATGAACTCTGCTGGCCTAAGGAACAGGGGGTCTATAGACGAAGGTGCTGAGGAAGAAGAAGCTCAAGCCCATTTGGATGATTGACCCCGTGCTCTGACATATTGGCAAGTAAGGAATAGTAAAGATAGGCGGATAAGGACTGGGAAGCTCAAAGATTTTAGAAGAATAGAATCTCCCCTATTACAAACACAATGCACAACACCACAATCAACTCTCAACCAGCTCACACCACAATGCCCAAACTTCTTAAAGTATACCTTGCACCAAACAACAACCAATTCAATCTCCTCTAATTAATCCACCATAATTTACAACACAGCCTGCAAGAATAAGCATAAAAGCTCACTGTAAAGCATAAATATGTTGAACAAACCCAATGTATCCAAATGCTCATAACATGATCATGTGAATTTTGGAATCATCATGGCATTATGGTGATCAAGTGTAATTTAAGTCAAGGCCAATGTGCAACTAGTTACTCAATCACCATAATAGCCATAATCATACCCTTAAGGAAATACACAAACTCCCTAATGATCATGTGAATGAATAAAGTACTCAAGAATCATCAACTCATAATATATCCAATGTCATGAAGCTCACAAGTTGATTCACAATGCAAGAGAACATTAAATATCCCAAGTTTGGCCAAAAATAGACCTAAAATTAGAAAAATTTACCAACAACATTTTAACCGTGGGAATTTAAGAAAAAACATACCTTTATGTTCTCATATGCATGGACAAGCAAAATATGCATCCTTTTTTCAGAAATCAAAACTCTTTGAGTGTGGATTGAAGATTGGGTTTTTTTGAAAAATGGAAGATTTAAAGAATTTTAGTCCATAGAATCAACAAAAGAAGGATATATTGATACTCTAGAAGTGTTTGGGAGGTGAAAAATCAAATTTTGACAGTTTTTAGAAGGTGAAGCCGGCGCGGGTTAGAGAGAATTGAGAGGGAGTTGGAGAGTTTGAAAAAAAAAAAAAAAAAAGTGGCCAAATTGGCCTATTTTCAGTGCTTCCCCCGATAGGAGCCGGTACCGCTTCTAGGCCTCAACCGGCACCAGTTTCATTCTGTCCGGGCTCTAAGTTTTTTTTTTTTTTAAACAAAATAATGAACACACAGCAGTGATGAATAATGTAATTTAATTCATGAAGAAATAAATAAAAATGAAACAAAACAACGGAAATAAAAATTGTTCCAAATCACAAAAACTTAACCCAAAAATGACTTTAATGTTTTCCACGGCCTTGATCCCGTAGATTTTCTTCGGTGTTCCCTAGTAATGTCCCTACTTGACGATCCCCAAGTAATTTAGCTAGTTGGCCAATTTGGCACTCTAAGTTGTGCATGAAGGCCTTTAAGTTCCTTGTTGTAGCATCAACCCCTTAGAACTTAGCCTTCATTGTACTTACCAATTGGCCAATCAATTCCTCCAATGGTGGCTTGAAAGGTGCTGAATTGTTGTTCAAACGAGGTCGGTTTCTTTGATTTCCCCCAAAGTTGAAAGAGCCCTGCCTAGGTTAGTTTCCATTGCTCCAAGAAAAGGTAGGGTGATTTTTCTAACCAGGATTGTAAGTAGAGCTATAGAGATTGTTACCTGGATAGCCATTACTTGCAAAGGCTGCTTGTTCCGTGGTTTCTTGGAGTGAACTCATATTTTGGCACTCATGATTTGGGTGCCCTTCTCCACAGAAATCACAACTTACATTTAGCACTTGGACTTGAGGCATTACCATTTGTTCCATCTTTTGAGTCAAAGCGTCCACCATAGCTTCTAAAGCTGCCACAGCATCCACTTTGTGCACTCCTTGCACACGAGCTCTAGACCTTACACTTCCCCAATAATAGCTATTAGAAAGCAAATTTTTAATGAGATCAAATACCTGTTCCGGGGTCTTATGATTAATGGAACTCCATGCAGAAGAGTCCACCACTTGTCGTGTTGCAAACGTAAGGCCATTCAGAAAGATGAGCATCTGCATTCCTAGCTCAAATCCGTGGTATGGGCACTTTCTCAACATTTCCTTGAACCTCTCTCAACTTTCATACAAAGGTTCATAATCTAATTGTTAGAAGGCAAAAACTTCGTTTCTAAGTTTGGATGTCCTAGCTGGAGGGAAATATTTGGTAAGAAAATTTTCAATTAGGGCATTCCAAATGGTGATGGAACTTGTAGATAAAGATTTTAACCAGGATTTGGCTCTATCTCTCAAAGAAAAAGAAAAAAGTTTTAGTTTTATGGCATCTTCAGAAACACCATTTATCTTAAAGGTATCACAAATTTCAAGAAAATTAGCTAGGTGGACGTTGGGATCTTCTTTAGGTAGCCAATCAAATTGGACCATCTGGATGATACTCAAACCTATAATTGGTTCATATTTTGGACCATCTGGACCATATTTTAGACCATATATTGGGCTTTATTTCAAAATTATTCGCATCTACCCTAGGTCTAGTAATACTCGAACCCGTGCCAGAGATTGCAGGTTTCACAAAGTCATCCATGACCCTCCTGTTGTTTCCAGCATTGTTGTTTTGAGCACTGTCAATGTCTGCAATTAAGTTTATTTTGATAGTCCAGTGGATTTTTAATAATGTCCTTTCAATTTTAGGATCAAAATCGACTATATCGCCTTCAGATTGTTAGGTCATGTACCAAGGCTAACACCTAGAAAAGACAAGAAAGTTAGATAACGGAATTCATAATCTAAACAAAATTAAAAGAACAAATTAGTTAGTTAAATATCAGTCAAAATTAGTAAATTAGATTACAAAGATACACAAGATACAAAAGATGGCACCTTTTTGTAAGAAGATCAATTGTACAAATTTACATATTTTTGCATGGTTAAATCAACAAAATCCAAGCTTTTATGATATTGTTTCCCACCAACGGCACCAAAAAATTGATGTTTTTGAATTTGGGTATACAAATCATATAAAAATAAACACATTCCCAATCAAGTTAAATTAAAACGTTAACCCCAAATTACACATACGAGCAAGCGTACTCATCATTAAGCATAGCATAGGGTTTAAAATGAATATCGATCCTCAAGGAACAAGTATGCATTAATCACTTTTCTTTCATTGTTTAACCGACTCAATAAAGTGAAAAAGAATAAAATAAATAAAATAAAATGAAAGAATATATACATGTCAAAGATGGAGAATTATGTAACTCAAACCATTATTTTGACAAACATGATCTTAAAGTACCCAATCAATATCATAACTAATCATTCTCTTAGCATCATGAAGGACTAAGATAGACTCACTTCTTTTCCAATCCATGAAATCACTATCTTCTAGACAAATTAGCATCACGTATCTTGTCTCAACTAATTCACCCAAAAGATGCATTGACCACAATCTTTGATTAAATTTCCATATCCTGACAAATTTAAAACACGAAATTAACCAATGAATCCATATCCTAGCAGACATCAATTAACCTTTAATTACCCAATTCTTAGCAATTAATAGAAACCACCATCAACCATTTTCCCAAGCAAGTTAATAGAAAGAAACAACAAATTAATCTCGTAATCAGCATAAGAAATTAAATACCAAGAATAACAATCAATTAATCAAAAGATCAAAGTAACTCTAAAAATTGTGAATACCTAAAATAATGTCAAATTACAATAAACAATTAATACATCATTGTTCAAGAAAAGAAAACAAAGTTAAAAGGAAGCACTCATAGACAAGCCTCCTTCTTCCTCCTTCATAAACTCTCTTATACAATCCTTCTTGATTTGAGTAAATTTCTCCTTGAATTTGAGTGATCTGATGTCTTTATCCAAGAATTCCCCTCTTTTCCTTGTGTTTTTCCTCTATTTATAGGCTTTAGAAGTGCCTAAATTCGTCCCTCTAAGGTTTCTGGCCGAATAGAAGTAGGAAAATACTAAAACTCTGCAAATTACCAAAAAATGCGCACGAAAATTGACACACCACCTCAGTAGCAGTGCACAGCCATGTCGCCTATCCTGCCTAGGGCTGGCGCCGATTGTGGTCTGTTTCTCTGTTTGTTAGCCAATTTTTCTTGATTTTCGCACCACTTCTTCGAGATTGCAGTCGACGCCGCCTCTTAGCTCCCAACCGGCGCTGGCTGTGTTCTGTTCAGCTTTATTTCACTAATTTTTCACTACCTCGAAGCACGTGCTAGCAGCCTGTGATCGGTGTCGGTTCTCCTGTCCTGGCCAGCGCCGTCTCTACTCTGTTTAGCGACGTTTTTGTCTTATTTTACCCCTAAAATCTGAAATAATGCACAAAATACTTTTCCAATGATAAAATCTCAAATATGAAGGAATATGACCAGTTATTGAACAAAATATATCACAAAATAACCTTAAATAGCTAGAAAATATATGACTAATTTAGGCCCTATCAACGGGTCGACCTATTTCGACCCGAACCCGCGAAATCCCAACCCTAACCCGCTATAACCTTATCGTTTTCGTGTCGTATTCAATATTGCCGCTCCTAATATCTGCCCTCCACATCCGGTGAAGAGTATTGCATTTGTCCAAAGTCTAAAATTGATGACTCACTCTCATGTATAGTTCTGCTATAGACCGCAGTTCTATATCATGGTGCTATCTTCAAATACAATTTCTTATCTCAAATTATGGATAAATATAATATTTAAACTAGGTTATAATATTTAAATATTATAGAAGGAAAATATTTAAACTCTTCGAATATAATATTAGATAGTTATAATATTTAAACTCTCAAGTAAGTGCACAATACAACTCCCAAATATAAGGAAAATAAATAATCTCTCCGAATTCTATTGGATAAATTTTCAGAAAAGAAATAGATATCACTCATGATATCTTTATTTTAACAAATCAAGTACTTGCAACTAGAAAATCTAGGTTTGAATCAATCATAAAATAAATAAATAACTAATCAAATAAGCTCCTAGTCTATGGAAATTCTTCACAAATCATCTCCCGTGCTACTACTCATCGTCAGAATTATCAGTGGAGGGTTCTACCAGCCAACCCCTAGAGTTCCTAGAAAGATCTATTTTCGTTCTATCTACAAAACTAAGAACCTTACCCCTAAACTTTGGTCTCTCGGGGTTCTCAATAGCTTTCCATTTTCCTTTCTCTACTGCCCTTATAGCTGCCTCTCAAAGTGCCATTCTTAGGCCTAGGTCTCTCCTCATCAAAAATACCTCTATGTGGGCAACCTCAAACTTACCTATTAATAGGGTCCTAGGTGCCTCAACTAGTTCCTCCTCCTCCTCCTATCTGAATCTATCATCCCCTCTCCTTCCCCATCATCAAAAGCATCTCCCTCATTATCACTCTCATCCCCTGAAACGTCTGCCTTTTCCGCAGCCCCGTCATCACCAACATCCATCTCATCCTCACCTTCACCATTATGGTTGGCTACCTCTTCCCCCTCCTCCTTACTATCGGTGACTAAGTCAATCACTAGAACTGGTGGTGTTATATCCTGCATATCACTATCATTATCCTTTGGCTCAAGTACCTCTGGCTTAGGGATATCTATCACCACCTCACTCTCAACACTCCAGGTAAGAGAAGGTCTAGTGCCTCGACTCCCATCTTGTCATCGCTACTCTCTAACTCAAATTAGTCTGATTCGGGTCCAAACTCTAAATCATAAGGGGGTGGGTCTATTGGGGTTAGTCCATAACCTAGAAGCCAATCTCATGTGATTAAAGCAGATATGCAAACCATCCTATAACCAAAACATACACAAGTTAATACAAGATCATATACTTAAAACATAATATTATCCAATTAGATCATTAGCCTAAACCTAAACTCTGATATTACTTATAATCCCCCCAATACTATACTTACAAAAGGCAAGAATGTCGCCCGTCTAAAGGATCAGAGGTCTTTATAACGAAGAAAATTTTAGAAAATAAGAATAAATTATCTAATTCTTATTACAACATAAAACGATTACAAGTATCTTTAATCAACAAATATCTCAGAAAGGAAAACTAAAAACAAAACATTATCTAAAATTATAAACTCAATCCACAAAAGGGTAACAACCTTCAATGCTGTCAACCTAAAAACATAACCAAAAAAGTGTGAAAAATACATCTCAGTAAGTTTCGTGTATGCTCATATCATTTCAAGTGTTTCGTGTATGCACATTTGAAACATTTCACAAAACGTGTTTGCAAGTCAAGAATGCATCATTTCCCAAACTTTGAGTGGTATTTCACAAAACATATTATTAAGGTAGATTGGAAACATTCTCAAGAAATTCAACCACTCGTCAATAAAATATAAGGATTAGATAATTCTACATCAAAGTCCATGCCATGAATTCTATCATAACTACTTCCCAGTGAAATCCTACATTATTGGGTAGTGGGTGACCTGCCCACAAGGATGAGATACTTTTCCATCTTTACATCCAAATATACCAGTTGTCCACTCTAGATAATAGTCTTCCTAGACTAATGTGCTAGCTTAGACCGGCTTGACTCACTAGAACTGACGCCTTATCTAGGTAGAGCTCATCCTTCAGAGGTGGCTACCTACTGAAAGACTCACTCTAACCTTTCAAAGACTAGTCCTAGCAGCCTACCTTTACTGAGTACTCAACGTTCAACATTTTACTCAAAGGTCAATCCCAATTTAACAATCACAAATACCTTGGCTTTGCATAACATGGTTTCATATAGAGTGCTCTTAAAATGTTTAGTGTGTGCAAAAAAAGAAATCAACATTTATTTAAAACCTTGTTTGTTAAAACCATTTAGTGAACAAAATGACCATACTTGCAACCCTAGTGATCTCAAGTTTTCTCAATACATTCAAAATTCAGCATGTGACTTGCAAACAAGAGCCTCATTTAATAAAATATTTATACAAGGACTTACTTGGAATATCTCAGACAAATAAACAAAAGTCAACTGCTTGATCCTTTAATTCAAAAACCACCCTTATCTAGAATTATATAATTCCATAATCAAAACTCATACCATCACATAGCATAATCATATAAAAGAGATCCTCACTTTACTTCTTAATTCTGACATACAAAGTTTCAATTCTAGGACTTCAACTCATACTGTATTCATAAGCTAAAATAAACCATATAGTATTCTCATTCTGACCTAAGTTGATCATATAACAATATCTTCAATATCCATGTCTTAAGATAAGTAACTAGAAATTAATAAAGCTTTCATATAACAAGCTTAACATTCATGCTTCAAATTCCAGCAAGAGTATAAATCAAATCCATATCTTCAATTTGTATAGGACCTAATATATATATATATATAAATATATATATATATATATATATTAATAAATCTTAGACTTGAAAATAATTATTAATCATGACATAATCTCATCATTCACATCTTCTGATTTAGTAGAAATAGATTAGATCTCATCTTATATTCAAATGATTCCTCAATGAAGCCTAGAAGCTAGAGATCTGGTACTTGGCTTACCTCAAAAGATCACATGGTGTAAAACCCTAGCAGAAGATGTGAATTGCTAATGGTTATTTCTGGTACTTGGCTTACCGCAAAAGATCACATGGTGTAAAACCCTAATTTGCCTTGCTAAACTAAAGAGTTCATTCATTTGTAGAAAAGAAAAAGGGAAGCCTTATAATTTGGCCAAGAAGAAAGAAGAAAAATATGAGAATAGAATAGAAAAGAGCAAATTAGATTACCTTGGAAGAATGTATTTCATTTGCTTGTATAAAACAATGATAAAAGCAATAAGGTCGAAAGAGAGAGTAGATGAGAAAAGAGAGGGCTTTCGAGACTATTGATGAAGCAGCAATGAATGACCAAGTGTTCTTGTCTTGGTCTTCTTTTGGTATTCTAGTCTATGTATGATAGTGTGTATGTGTGTTAGGCCGAAAGGTAGCTAGGATTGTATGTGTGTTTCGATTTTGTTTGGTGAGTATAGGTACTGGTCGAAAGCTTGTAATGTGTATGTGATCTTGCTCTGTTTTCATGTTTTTGAGGAGCATGGTGGCTGAAAATATGCTAAGGTTTAGGGTGCAGAAGGTTTAGTTGAATAGAGGTTTAGATAGATTTCAATACTGTCTAAGAAAAAGAGAGATAAAGGCCTGAATGTTTGAAGGTGTGAATGTTTCCTTCTTTGCTTCAACCTCTTGGATGAAGAAAGAAGAAAGAAAATGCTACTTTCTTGTTTGTTCTAGGCTGGCCCAAAATCAACCAAGACTTGCTCCTATGTCGGTCAAGAATTAGAGAAGAATAGAATAAATATAGTGGTTGCAATCTTTGTTCTAGAGCTGGTCGGCCAAATGAGAGAAAGTGAGGGAGAAATAGGAGTTTTATAGTAGGGAGAAGAGTGTTTTAACTGAAGAAAAATTCTGGTTTTTAAGGGATTATTTTGAGGTGATAAATTTTGAGATTTATCCCTAAATCTTGGGAAATAACCATTAGATATTTTAGGAGTCTTGCTAGGGTGAGAAGACCCCAAAGAATGGCAGTCAAAAGCTGGAATTTTAATGGTAAAAAGTGAAGGAAATTTTCAAAAGAAGAAAAATGATATTTTTACAAAAATAAAAATCAGATTTTTCTAACCTAGCATTTGGTACTTCAAAAATTAATTTATGGGAATTTTTATCCCTTAAAATGGCGGCTGGAAATTATCTTTGGATAAATAATCTTTTCATTGGAAAAATTAAAAATAAGAAAGTAGATATTATTTTGAAGATAAAGATTTAGATTTTTAAGTAGATAATTTCATAAATGATGAATGCTATATAAATTAAACTAGAAGATAAAATCCTAGTTTTTATCTTTTAATTTGAGAGAGATCAAACTCCTATATTTGAGGCATAAACCCTAAGAGTGGCGTGGACACAAGGAATTTTGGCCAAGCTTGAAGGGAAAAAAATATAGGAGAGAAAAAAAAAAGCAAGAAATGCACATAAACTAGGATTCAAACTCTAGTCTCTAGGAATTAAGTACCAAGCTTTAGCCACTAGACTACAACAATTCTTATTTAATTATTTCCCACCAAATTCCTTCCACTCTCAACCAACACATCATATTCCCTTCCTTTAAATTCTACTAATCAAAACAAAAGATCATCTAATTAACATATACTCATACAAATGCAATAAATTAACATATATGCAACCATAATGTCATGCAATGCCCCTTCTCCTATAAGGACTAAAAGTACCTATAGGTGAGGTATTACAGTGTGTATATAAAAATATATACTTGTATGTATATACACATAAATATATATGTGCATAGAGACCTATGTGTGTGTGTGTGCGTGTGTGTGTGTATATATATATATATATATATATATATATATATATATTTGTATGTAGGTAATATGTATGTATATGTATATGTACATATTACATACAAATATATATCTATATCTATATATATTTGTATATACATCTATATACACACACAGATATACATATGTATATACATATATATATGGGTAAATATATACAAATATATACATGTATATATTATATTATATATAATATATATATTTGTATATATGTATATATATACACATATATATACATATATACATATATGTTTATGTATGTACATACATATAGATTCATATATGTATATACATATATATATGTGATGTACATGTATACCTATATACATATATACATACATCATATATATGATGTACATATTTATATATATATACATATGTATATGTATATATAAATATATATGTATATGTATATATATATATGTATGTATGTGTACATATATACATATACACATACATACATATGCATATATATATGGATATGTAATATATATATATATATATATTTATGTATATATGAATATATACAACACAAACATATATACATATATATTTATTTATATATGTTGTGTGTGTATATATATATATATATATATATATATATATATATATATATGCATGTGTTATATATATGTACAAAACACACACACACATATATACATGTATTTGTTGTGTTGTACATATAGAACACATACACACATATATGTACAACATGCACGCACATACACACACAAATATATATATATATATATATTGTTCTATATGTATATATGTGTGTCTGTGTACACAACACACACCCATATAACACACACACACATATATATACATATATATATACAATATATATTTATATTTATATATATACATCACATACAAATATTTACATATATACACACATACACATATACATACACACAAAAAACACACGTGTTTATATACACAACATATATACATATGTATATGATATATATATATATATATATATTGTACATACAATATAAATACTCAATATAAATACACAAACTATGTATGTATATTTACATATTTATCCATTTATATATATACATTTATATATATATGTACTTTTGATTATCTATATTTTGGGATTTTTTGTAATTATATAAAATTTAGAGACTAATTCGTATTATTTTTTAGGTCATATTTTAAAATTTAGAGACTAATTTATAAAATTTTATGGTCATAGTGTAAATATTTTAAAATTTAGGGATTAAATTACAAAATTTTTTACAGTTATTTGGTAATTATACAAAACTTAGGGATCAATTGGAAAAATTTTAGGTCATGTTTTAAATATTTAAAAATTTTAGGACTTGTATTTGTTATGAAATACTAAGTTTGTCTCTAAAGATATAATTAACAGTGATAATATTTAATATTTTTGGTTTGGAAATGAAGTTTTGTCCTTAATGATGCATTATTAGCGGGAAAATTTAAGTTTTGTCATAGAAGATTCATCATTAGTGAATTTCCTCGCTAATGCAATTCTTTTGTCATTATTTTTCATGCATTAATTAGGAAATAAAAATTTTGTTGCTGAAAGTTGTAATTAGTAGTAATAAAAAATTTGTCACTAAACAAAAATTTTCTTGCTAAATGGTACTTTTAGGCCCAAAAAAAATCCTAACTAAAGTTTTATAGCCCGAGGACATGCCAGACAGGGACTAACAATCCAGACCCTACCCCCCGCATTCCCCTATTTTGGCCCATCCCCAACACGAAGAAAGGTAGGGATCCCTACCCCCAACCTGCCGAGGAGAAAATAATTTTCAATCCCGACCCAACTAGGATGAGGGCTCAATGGGCCAATTAGGCCTAATATTCTTAATTAGACCTAATGTTAAAAAAATAAAACAAAAAATGAGCTTAATATATTCACCATTAAATTTTCAATATAATCACAATTTTAAAACAATTTACTCCCAAAATGTTAATAAAATATTAAAATAAATGTTAAAGAATTAAATTATAAGAATCACAATAAATTATGGACCACAATAAATTTCACAATTCACGCACCAAATAATAATAAAGTCCAAAACTAAACTTATATACTATTTATAAATTATCCCTTGCATACTATTTATATATATATACACTTACATTTTGTATGTATATATATAACATACATAAGAATATCTTATACATATAAAGCATATAAAAGTATAAATATTTTATATTTTACTCACTTATATATACACGCTTATCTACTTATATACTAATTATATAATTATATATTTTTATATAATTAAGTTTTTTTAATACATATATTATATACATGTATCAATCTAATCTAATATAATACACACACACACACACAAATATATATATATATATATATATATATATATATAGACACACACACACATATACATACTATTAAAAATATAAATACTTTTTATCATCAATTCTTTTATAAACGTAGATAACTTTATATGTCTATTATTTTTTACATAATAATTATATATATTCCTATTTTGTATACACACATATATATACGCACTATCTATTAACATACTAATTATATATATTTCATATAAAAAAATATAATATTTTTAATACGTATTTATTATATACACGCACTTATCTATTTTCATACTAATTATATATTTTCATATACAAATATAAATTTTAATATATATTTAGTATTTCCACATGTAAGATAGCATAGTTTATATATACACACACACACATGCACATATAATGATGCGGGTCGAGACGGGTAGGAAATCACGCAATCCTTGCCCGCCTCTAAGTAGCGGGCCGAGGGATGAAGGTCAGTTTCATTCCCATCCTCGCTTAAATCAGAGAATCCCTGACCTTACTGGACTAGGCCAGGTTAGGTCCTTGATTTAAGTAAGAAAATTCTCATCCCTACCCTCAACCTATCTTCAAGTAAGGAAGTAGGGATCCCATAGGTCAAGAGGGGAAAAATCCCTAATATGATTTAAAAACTAAAATAAGTAGGAAAAAAATCTTAGTAGTAGAAAAAATCAACAAATTTATAATTTGAGAGCCTAAAAAATTCACAACAAAATAATGAAATCCTAAAATACAACTCTCTAAAACAAATAAAATATATCAAATCTAATAATAATAATAATAATAATAATAATAATAATAATAATAATAATAATAATAATAATAATAATAATAATAATAAATATAACAAGTTTTGAAAATATCGTACAATTTTAAAAAAAAATTAAATCTCCCAATATAATTTCATTGATTTAACATTCAAGAATATTTGTAAAATAAACAATCAAATATAAAGATCGTTTAATTTTTCACAATCAAATATTTCTTATATTTTATTTTGAGAATAAAATACAAAATACTTTCATATCAATTTAAATTAATTCTAAAAATGTTACATCTTTCTCAAACTAGATGTTATGATTTGTTTTTTAAAATTTTAAAAAAAAAATTTGACCATTTACTATATTTTAAATGTTGTGAATATACTCTTAAAATATTTTAATCATATTTTTTTTTAATAGATATTGTTGTCGTACAAAAAGGAAGCCCGTGAAACTGGCAATCGGATACTCTTTCGATAAACATAAACAGTCCGATAAAAATATGAATGTGAGAGTCGAACCTTTTAAGAGACGTAGGTTCCTTGAACTTACTATAGAAATGGTCCAAGAAAGCAGGAATATTGCATGCGAAAGCCAATAAGAACTGAAATCAGTCTATTTCGATTTATCTTGACAAAAGGAATGCAAAAGTACTGGAATTTGAAACCAAAGTAAAAATGAAAATGGAAAGCTAGAAATAAAGGAATAAGGGAAACTTCTGAAAACTAAACAAAGTTGTAAATAAAGATAAAGACAAGGAAAATGCAGAAAAAAAGAATTGAAAACTGAAAATTGGTAGTCTTGTAGGTGTGTTTGTTGGGTTATTTCGTTCTGGAAATCCTTGCCCGCTTTATGCTTGCTGTGGCATTGTAACTGACCATCCATACGTGGAGAAAATCTCGCTTCATGGCTCATCCTTAGTAATTAGGAGCAGTAATACTTTTCCAATCATGCCGAGATATGTGGATGACGACTCATCGGTTCCTGGTTCCGATGTTGACAAGTACATCGGCTGGAGAATTCTTAACGTTACCATCGGCTTAGCAAAATTCTTATCAACTTCGGCTCAAAGTTACCATTGCAACGAATCGGCTAAAGATGACGTCAACATATACCCCCTCGAGTCCTGTTGCTTTGATTGCATGATTAGGTGAAGCGACGGGAATCGTACCTCTTTTAATTCATAGCCGTTCTTTTCCTGACAAAGTTGGAACGTCTCGATTGTTGCAGAAGGTTTTTGATTGCTCGGCTTTGAAACCCATGAATGGCTAGTCTTTGAATTTCACTTTAAATAGTCGTGGTTGTGAAACCCCACCTAAAGCCAACCCTAGAGTAAGGGGATCGGGATGCATATCATATTATTTTGCATGAATATATATTTTTTTGAATGATTTTATGTGCTTTAGAATTATGATTTATAGGTTAAAAGGCTTAGTTATGCTTATTAAGTAGGAAGGGTAAAATGGTAATTTTGCTTGAAGTCAAAATAGGAAGATAGCTTGAGGATTAAATAAGAAGAATATTTGGGTGAGAAAATAAGAATAAGAGTTAGTGTGGTTAAGTGGTTAGAGCTTTGTGAATTAATCTCTAAGGTCTTGAGTTCAAATCCCATCATTTAAGTTTTCATCATAATTATCTTAGTTAAGTTTGAATTTTTGTTTTCTTGCATTCCCTAAAGTTAGGAATGTTGTCTTAGGGGAGACATGAAGAGAATGTCATAATCCTATCATCGTGTCCTAAAAAGAATTCTAGAGGAATTCTTATCCTTTTATTACCTCTAGCTTGTCCTAACCTCTTCACCAATTAAATTTGTTCAAAATTTATCAAAATTCATGTTTTTAATTCCGAAAAATTCAGCAAGGATTCTTGGTCTTTGAATTTTGAAAATGAATCTTGGAAGTTGGAGAATTAACTAAAAATAGGAGAGGAGTTAGGGAAGGTTCCCAAGGGAAATTAATCTCCATAGTTGAACCTTCAAACTCCACTCCATAGTGTTCATATTCTTCATGAAAAAAAAAAACCTGAAAATTTTCCAGATTCTTGAGCAGCTTAACTTTCAAAAATCACAGCCATCTTTCTTAATTATTTGCTTCTAGAAAAATGGCCAATTTATTCATCTTGAAGACTAAAATTCCTGTGCAAAAACGGACTACACAAAAACTGCACAAACCAGGAAAAATTCTGGGCAGATTTCGCTACATAGCAGCCTAGAAATGGAGCTGTTTTCTTCTGTCATCAACTCAGAAAAATTCCTCGGCTTTTCCTCCACAAAGAAGGCTGGAAACCAGCCTTAAATGAACCTCAAACACCTCTCAAAAACCTCTGAAAATTGGGCTGGAATATTGCAGAAAACTACACAGAAAAATTGCAGCAAATCTTCGAACCATGAACACCATGAAACCAGAAATTTTCCAACTTTGTTCCCTTCAAGCCTTGGCTGAAAACCACCCTCAAACCTCTGTAAATTAATCCTTGTTCAGCCATGAACTAAACACCATTAACCCCTCCACTTACCTTGCACACTTGGACTCCATAACCACACCTTAAATATCTCCTAAGATCACTCCATTCAAACTTCCATTTGAACTTCAAAACTTTCAGCATTTGCTCCATGAAAACACCCTTGTACTAGGCTTCATACCCAGAAATTCCTCTGCCATTGAGCTCAGAATTTTGGCCAGCCTTAAAGCTCCATCAATCTTCATTCATTTCAGCAAAACATAGCAGTCTAGCCGACTCTATTGCAGCACCAAGAAACCTCCAACAATCAAACACCATTAACATATCTTCTACCTCAAACCTCTCCATTTGAATTTCAAACAATCAGATTTTTCTCTCCCACTCTAAGCTGAAAACTGAAACCCCTGAATTCCCTAAACGATTCAGCCAACACTCTCTAGAAATTCGTGCATATCCTTTCTCAAATTCTCTCCATTTTCACCAAGAACACACACTACCTTTCTTCAAGCCAAAGACCACTCTAAACACCTCTGATCCCTCTCAAAAACTCCAGAATACTCCTACATGCTCCCTAGAGTTTATTTCTGAAATTTATAACATCAAATCTTGAAAACAAAAATTGGCATTCGGATCAAAACCAGTTTTTTTTTCCTTGAAGTCTCAAGAACATCATCAAGGTAACCAAGAACAACTCTTTTGTTCATCTTCTTCTATTCAACCTTTAACATATCATGCTAATGCTCTCTCTCTCTCTCTCTCTCTCTCTCTCTCTCTCTCTCTCTCTCTCTCTCTCTCTGCCGAAATGGTGGTTACAACCATGACTATTTTTCCTTCTCTCACGGACAATACAAGACCCTCAATCGCGTAGACCTTCTTGAATCTTCATCGAAGTAAACATCAATCAAGTACTTCTCCTTAATTCTTCTTTTTAATTCTGAATTCATGTCTCTTAGAGGCTAATAGGGAGAATAGAATATGAATGGGGGATTGAGTATATGCATATGAATGAATAGGGTTGAGATTAGGACATGAGAATAATTGATAATGTTTAAGCTATATGGATTTTTCTTGAGAATCAATGTATGATCATCGTGTCTTAAGAAAATAATGATTGTTTAAGCATGCTAGATGTTATGACACCTTTGGTGAATATGATTTTTATGTTCTTATCTCCTTTGAAGCCATGATTATGATTATGCTTAGTAAAGAATTGGCCATGTGATAGTATGTATGGATTTAAGCCTACATTCATGAATGGATTAGTTGGTTGTTTGATGTTGGAGAATGTGTTCATGATTCTTGTTAGCAATAGGAAAATTATGATTATGATCTTATTGATCCTAGGTTATTTTAATTAGCCAATTTTATTAACTTGATTAAAATTATTACTATATTTTTCTCTAAGGATTTCGAAATTTCTAGGAAGTTTTGGAAATGGTGTATTAAATGAAATAGTGATAATTTAATAGTTAAATAAATGATATCTTTTATTAAAAATAATATATATATATATATGATAATAAATAAAATCTTAATAATAGTAAAATATTAATGACCATGTAGGCCTATATTTTTATAAATAGTATATATATTAAAGTTTATTTGTTATCTATTAATAAAAAATTTAATAAAATTTATTTATTATTAATTTTATTTATTACTAATTATTTACTATCTGTTAATTAAAAGTTAACTGTAATTTATTATTTATTTATAATAATACTATTTAAAAATTATCATTTATTAATATTATTTAAGGGCTTAGTTTTATTCAATGTTCAAACCTTAGTTTATTTATTAATAATAGTACTCAAGATTTATTATTTGAACCTAAAACTTATTAGTAATTATTTTACAACCCTTAGTTATTTTAACTTATCAAGCTAGGCTTATTTTATAAAATTCCTTATTATCTAGCCTTAAAGCTTAGGACATTAAGGTCATGATTATAATTAGTTGAACTAGGATTATTTGTGTAAGTGAATATAGCTCGAGTATAATCTTATGTCTTATGTTTACCCCAGGAGGGGTTAGGTCAGCCTTAGAAGATTTTTGAACTCAAGCAAGCAAAGGATCAAGTAAGCTCCTGCATGGAATTTTGTGAAGACCAAAAATTACTGTGGCAAGCCAAATGCGATGTGTATGGACATTCATTTTGTAAAGGCAATTAAGGACTGTTTTTTCTTTTTTTTTATTTCAGTCACGCAAATCATTTGAAAATTAAACAAGCAGTTTTATACAAAATGCTAAACTCTTTCTAAAACCCAACTTCGACAAAAATTTTAGAAACCCTTAATTGCTATTTCAAAGAAAATCATTGTGTGATCAATTTTCTCCCAAGTGGGACAATCAACGTTGAGTACTCAATAAGGGTAGGCTAGTAGTACTAGTTTTGATCCTTATGGCCGCTCCAATTGATCATACCCCCTGGCTTTAATTCAAGCCGAGGC
The DNA here is from genome assembly GCA_026120185.1 of Voacanga thouarsii. Lineage (NCBI taxonomy): Eukaryota > Viridiplantae > Streptophyta > Magnoliopsida > Gentianales > Apocynaceae > Voacanga > Voacanga thouarsii. Next base: position 20,516 of record JANUWF010000256.1, read on the forward strand.
TAACCTGTAGCCTTAGGCCCTCGACTACTGCCGACGGAGGTCACCGTTGATCATTTACGGTTTGGCCAGCCGAAGGGTTTTGTCCTCCCATTGAACCGGAATAACTTTTCTACGGTCGGTCTCCCATTCTCTGTCCGCCATTGGCCGCGCCCAATGAAGAATTACAAAGAATGACGTGATCGCTGTCACGCTACTTTCGGCTCCCTTTGGGATCAATGGGGCATCCAAGATGCCATTATGATGTCCGATTTTGACATAACTTTTGACTGCAACCTCTTTGCTGCTGTTCTGACTTTCCAGTCCTCGACAATCAACGGCATCATATTCCCCCATGGGATGTTCTCTCCGACCATCTTGGATATCTGCACTATCGTGGATTTCTGATGCTGTGGAGATGAGATTCCTAACCTCTATGATGATGAAGGTATGCCTGCTGTCAAGACCCACCTGGACAAAGTCACTGCCTCCTATGATAATTTCATGGCTGCCTAAAGGGGCATAGGTAGTTTTTCGTCAGAGCAAGTGCAGGCCTTTTTTCTATGGTTGTGGCTCTGCAAGTATATTCTCTTCTCTCATTTGGTTAGGATAAGCAATAAATACCGATACTATGTATCGGCTAGGCTAAGGAAGAAAAGGCATTGCGACTTGGCCTCCTTAGTACTGGCATTAGTCTATCGGTTGATAAACCAAATGACTTCGGCCCTATCGGTTGGGAGTGACCCAACCAACCTCTGTGGTCCTCTCTGGGTTATGCAACTATGGCTTTATCAATATGTCCTCCAATTTAGCGTTAACAACCTCTCAAGGGACTCTGCGGACTCCTCCAACCAGGCCACTGGCTATCAGCTACTAAGAACCCCTTTGAATAGATCTTCCGCCGGTACCATTATGTCTTATCTTTATCAAAACTGCCTATAGAACATGCCTTACTTCTTCCCCTACTCTACTCAAAAAACTAGCCCTCTCTGGTTGACGAATCTTGTAGACGCATCAGAGGGTTTCCAACAGACCATGTGGGCCAAAATGCTGTCCCCCCTAGGGAGCTTCTTTTAGAGGCCAAACCAAGTGTCCAAAGTGCTAAATCTTTCTGCGAGCGGTACAACCCTCATTGCTTCTCTCGGTAATTTGGGTTGATCCTGAACATCCCTGTTGACCTTGAACATATATCATCCTATACTGTTATGCCTGTTCTATCAACTGAAGATGTACACACTTTAGCCAATAGGTCCTTGACCATTGTCCATTCCTTTGAGTATCATCATTTTTAGGTTATAAGGAAGGCCACACCCAACTTCAACTTATAATGGCGATTGATAAGTGAGATGCTTATCTCTGCCCCTATAGAAATATGGCTACTTAGGCTGGCTGGGTCAACATCAGTGGTGACAGAAGCATCGGCGTCAAAGAAAGGTAAACAGAGTAAGATATCTGCCAGTCTGATTACCGCGCCTTTATGCCAGATGCCACTGGTGAAGAAAGCCCCCACTCTTCCACCTGTTGATGAGGAAGAAGAAGAAAAATAAGAAGGAACAATCCTCCCTCTGCTTAAGCGGTCAAAAAAACGGCAAGCCACCCATACCCCAACTATCACCAAGGTTTGGATTTCCTGTGTTGAATTTTTTTTTTTTTTATATATTCTTCAATTTTCGACTCAAAGGCTAACTCCTTATTCTCTTCCTTTGCAGAAATAAAAAATCAGCTAATTAGTTATTTCTGACTCTTCCTTAGAGTCGACGGAAGCCATGCCCCCTTATCACCTGAAAAAATAACACCAACCGAGGAAGGAACTTTGGGTACTTCACCTTCATCGGCTATTCCTCCAACATCCGAAATACCCAACTTAGAGAAGGCAACAATTGACAAACCTGTTTCGCCTCCTGTGTAAACGGTCTCTGAGCCCTCTTCAGTAGAGCTTCCAAAGGAACCTGCTCCTTCTCGGCCAATAACATCTGAGGCCACTGCGCTAGAGCTTCTGAGTAGCCTAATTGGGGCCACCCTACCAACCAGCCAACCTTCCCTGAATGCAATCAGTCGAGCCCTCCTGTTGCTTGCTCAACCAGTTGATTCCAACATTCTTGTTGAATTAAAGTGTCTATCAACTGATTATCTGGGGCACATGAGGTTCACTCAACACTTTTTCTCAGATACCCAAAACAGAAGGGAAAAGCTTCTAGTCAGCTTAAGGCTTTGGAAATGCTCCGAGAGCAAGAAGCTTTTCTGCAGTCACATTGTTAAGAAGCCTCTGCCCACCTCAATGTTCTTCGAGCTGAAATTTTAGAAAAAGTTAAAAAAATTGAAGGACATGAAAAGCAATTGCAAGAACTCCAGGAGAAGTTAGATTCCGAGAAGCGGGCTCTAGAAGAAAAACTTGAGGCCGAAGGCGTCTATCAACAAACGGCCTCTTCTGCAGAAGAGTCAGTGGCTAAATTCTGTGATGAACGGCTCATGCTGGAGGCAGAAGAAGAACTACTTCAAATGGCGCTACAATACTCAGACAAACTGCTGGCCGACATGCAATCTTCGTGGGATAGTTTTCAATCCTACCTAACCACCATTTTTCGTCGCCTCGATGAGGCTGGTCTCTCGAGTACTCAAACTAGAGATGTTGAAGCTCATCCACCTCCAACGGAAGAAACGGCTGTGAGCTAGAAATGACCCAAGAAGAGACGACCAGCCAAACAAAGAAAAAGAAGGGAATCCCACCAGCGACCACTCTATCTGAGGAAGATCTGAATCGGCTTGCCATAGTTCCGTTTGCTCAGTCGATCGAGATGCCTCACACTCCGTCTGAGGAGAATTTATTTGCTCTCTTTTCTTTCTTTTCTTTCGGATAGGGTCAGCTCAATCTCAAGTGTAATAGCTATCTGATCGACTTTTTGTGATCAGTTGTTTTCATGAATGCAAATACTTTTCTCTCCTTTTCGTCTGTTGTTATTTTTTTCTTTTTCCTTCTTTTTTTTTTTTTTCCTTACTCTTCTCCTACCATGGTGCCCTCCCAAAACGTAGGGTAGAATTTTTTCAAATATTTTTCATTTATGGCATTATTTACCTCTTTTTTGTTAGGTGTCATCAGTCAATAAGCCCCTCTATCGAAAACCTATGTAACAAGAAAAGGTCCTTCCCAGGAAGATGACCATTTACCATAGAATGGGTTTTTTGGTGCAACTAGAAGTATGGTTTTCCAAATCATATCTCCTTCTTGAAAGTTCCTCCCCCGCACTTTCTGGTTATAGGCTCTCGCTACCTTCTCTTTGTGCCTTTTAATATTTTCTAGTGCTACCCATCAATCCTCTTCAGCTTGATCCAAACTTATAGCCAAAGCCAGCTTGTAATCCTCAACCGACAAACAATATTGGTATGCTACTCGAGCCAATCGCAATGATAATTCAGCAGGTAACATCACATCCTGTCCGTATATTAGCTTAAATTGCGTGAAATCTGTAGCAGTCTTGAAAGCATTCCAATAAGCCCATAGAACCTCTTGAAGTGTTTCGTGCTACCTTCTGGGATTGTCCTCCAATGACTTTCAGATCATGCTAATCAAGGTCTTGTTTGTAGCTTCAGCTTGTCCATTGGCCTATGCATAATACGGAGATGAATGTAATAGTTTAACTTTGAATTGAGTTAAAATTTTGTGTACCTTATCTCCCGTGAACATAGTTCCTTGGTCGGTCGTTATCATTTTGGGTATGCCAAATCGGAATAGAATACTCTGCTGAAGGAAGGCAATAATGGCAGACTAGGTTACCCTCGTCAAGACTTGTGCCTCTACCCACTTAGTGAAATAATACGTTGCTACTAAGATAAAGGTATGCCTCTTAGTCGATGGCGGATGAATCTTGTCAATGACATCTAAAGCCTAACCCCTAAACGGCCACAGGTTGATGATAGGATGCAGCTCTGCGGAAGGCCCATATATCAAGAGGCCATACTTCTGACATTCCTCGCATCCAGCTCATAGGCTATGCAGTCCGTGGTCATAGAAGGCCAATAACATACATGATGCTGCAGTGTCCATTTTAGCTTTAAACCTACCTAATAAGCACCGCATAGGCCTTCATGCACCTCGGCTAGCACTTGTAATGCTTCTTATTTTGACAAACATTTCAACAGAACTCCTGAATGGCTTCTTCTGAATAGTTTGTTCTCAATCAGCACAAAGTTCAACGCATTACGTTTTAACTCACGTGACACATGAACAGTAGGTTTTCACAAATAGGAAACGATATTAGAATACCAGTCTTCTTCATGTTCCTCTCCCGATATTTATTGGCACATTACTACCCCGGCTTTTTTCCTGAACCTTGAAGCCATTTAAGCTAAATCATTTGCCCCCTGGTTCTCAACCCAAGGAACATAGGTCAACATGACTTTCGAAAAGTGTTGCAGCAATACCTTTACTTCCGTAACTTATCCAACAAAACAGGGTTAGTGCATTTGTATTCACCTGAAGTCTGTCGGATGACACCTTAAGAATCCCCTGTTATATTGACCACTCGTGCATCCAAAGCCTTCAAGATTCAAAGTCCCAAAATGAGAGCATCATACTCTACTTGATTATTTGAAGTTCCTTTTCTTAATTCAAACAGAATTCTTCCTTGTTGTCCGTAAGGGGCTTCAATGATCAAACTGACACCTACCTTAGACTTGGTGCTAGATCTATCAAACTGCAACTTCCATGGTTTGCATGAAACGTATCCCTAAACTTCTTCCTTTTCAAGGTTGGGCATTTCTAAACAGGGGTGTTCAGCTAAAAAATCGGCTATAGCTAAACCATTCGTTACTTTCAAAGGCACGTGAGTCAAAGAAAAAGTATGTAGTTCAATTGCCCATTTCATCAAATATCCTTGCAGCAAAGAGCGGTTCAATAGAAATATGACTAGATCAATTTTGGACAAGACTTGCACCCTCTCGGTAATAGATAATGTTCTAGTTTCGTGCATGCATAGTATAAAAACAAGCATGGCTTTTCAATAGGAGAATACCTTATTTCGGTACCCGTCAAGTTTCGACTGAGGTAGTACACCACTCTTTCAATCCTCTGTGCATCGCCTTGAGCTAAAAGGCTTCCAATAGACTCTTGAGCCACCAAAATGTACAATTTCAAGGTGTCTTATCATAAGGCAGCATCAAGATAGGTGGTTGTGATAAACCATTTTAACCTTATCAAAATCCGTTTAATACTCCGACTACCAGATGAATTCTTGAGATGACTTCAAACGGAGTAAAGAAGAGAACACCTTTTACTTTCCTGCAGCATTTGCTAAAAAACGTCGCAAAAAATTAATCTTTCCTATGAAACTTTAGAGTTCTTTTTTGGATCGTGGTGGCCTTGCCTATAGAATATCCCTTACTTTATTCCAATCCACTTCAATTCCTCTTTGATGTACTAGGAATCCAAGGAAATTTCCAACTGAAACTCCGAAAGCACATATGGCAAGATTGATTTTTAGCCCGTGCTTGTGCATTCAGAGCAAGGCTTGCTCTACCCACCTCAGGTTTTGTGAGAAAGTAGGCGACTTAACCACTAAATCTTCAATATAAACTTCCATGATCTTGTCGATGAGATCATGAAAAATAAGCTCCATGGCTCTCTGGAAGGTAGCTCTAGTATTCTTTAAGCCGAAGGGCATAACTAGCCATTCGAACAAATTGATAAAACCTGGACATCGGAAAGCTATCTTCTGTGTATCCTCCTTGGCTATAAATATCTAATTGTAACCAGAATATCTATCCATAAAGCTTAAAAATTAGTTTCCTACTGCCGAGTCTACCAACATATCGGTCATCGACATGGTGTATTCATCCTTTAGTATGGCCAAATTCAAATTTCTAAAATCCACACAAACTCACAGCTGGCCGTTTTTCTTAATGAAGGGAACAATGTTGGACACCCAGTCTACATACCGATAGGTACGGATAAAACCACACTGAAGTAACCTCTCAATCTCTTCTTTAATTCTAGGTAGGAGTGCGGGATTAAAACACTGAGCAGGCTTCTTATGAGGCTTGAAACCTTCCTTAATTGGTAAGAAATGCTTCTATCCAATCTTGGCATTTCATGATAATCCCATGCAAAATAATCTTTGTACTTGTGAATCAGAACTGTTAAGGCATTTCGCTGATCGAGAGTTAAAGCATAAGCTTACCTTTGTAGTTCTGTTTTCTCAAGGTGCCCCAATATCCACCTCCGTTAGCAAGTCTTGAGCGATGAAGCCGAATCCATGCCGAACATCAGGGTCCTCTATTTTCAAACATTTACCTTCTAACCCTTCCATTGTAATCTAATTGTTAGCCATGGTGAGCTTGGCGTACTGGCTTTGGTTAAAAGTAGAGTGGTAAAATACAGCCTCGTTCATGTGCACTCCTACTGAGAATGGATTGGGTTCAGTTGTATCTTTTCCACTCGTTCTCCATCCCAAATCAACATCATTTGGTGGAGCGTTGAGGGAACATAATGGTTAAAGTGAATCCACTCCCTACCTAGTAAGACAGAATAAGCCGGCTTCACTATGATTACAAAGAAAACTATCTTACTGACCTTAGATCTAACTACCACCTTAAAAATGATAACCCCTTCTGCTTTGGCTACGTCCCCAGTAAAATTAAGCATTTGAATATCTATAGGAGACATATCAAGTTTGTCCTTACCCAAACACCTTAAGGTTGCCAACGGCATTACGTTCAGCATAGCCCCTCTATCAATGAAAACCTAAGAGAAAGGCATTCCGTTGATATGTGCTTTGATGTACAACGGCTTGAGGTGATTGGTATGTTCTGCTATTGGGATTAGGAAGAACATAGCTTCCGATGGTACCTTAAACTCAATAAGCTCAACTGCAGCTTATTCCATTGCATAGTAGTCCTCCTCCACTACTTCTTACTCAACACTCACTCAGAATTGTGATGTCAGAATGCTAAGCATATTTTGACTTGGGGAAGCACACGCCTACTCATCTAACCGTTTCTCAGGCGTTTGTCTTTACTGAGCCCATTTTCTCTATTCCCGCTGTTTTTTAGTTTTTGTAAGATGGGGACGATAACCAAGGAAAATTGGCTCTTTATGAGGTACATACACTATAAACTTCTCATCTTTCCCATGGAAGTGAGCTGTGAAGGTCAAAACAGTAAGCCAAGTGAAAATAACAGCTGATTGTCTAGCCTTTGGAACGTTGTTCTTTCCCCTTCCAAGGTTTTGGACTATTCCTTGATGAAAAAATCTCCTGGTTTATGCTCCACATCTTGCTTGTACGTCTATACCATACTTGCATCAGCCGCTGGGAACGGATGATGAGTAAATTTTGAGTATATAAAATCATCAATTTTAAATCCATCCCTTAATCAAGTTTTAATTAAAATATTAATCCCAAAATACACATGTGAGCAAGTATATTCATCGCAAGCATAGTATAGAGAATTAACGAGTATCGATCCTCAAAGGAATAAGTACACACTAATAACTTTTCTTTCATTATTTAACCGACCCAAATAATATGAGAAAAGAATAAAAAGAAAAACTAAAGAAACATATACAACTCAAGGATGTAGGTTTATGCAATTTAGACAAGTCTTCTAGAAAACATGACAATGAATCAATTAACAATTCTTTCAACTAATTATCATCTTGGCATCATGAACGAATATAAAGTAAAGCTCAATCGTCTCACAAGTCATGATTCTACTTAGGTAAATTTCACTTCATTTGTCAATCTATGAAATCCTATATTTTGATTTATATTAATAGATTTGCCAATCAAGCTAACATAACCAAAATATACATTAGGCTCAATTCCTTATAAATATAAAATTAGCTAATAACCATATGTCAAGGAGAAATTAACATAACCTTTGATCACTTAGTTCTAAAATCCTAACTTCATCGTTCAAATCCATCAAGATTTAACAAATACGAAATCAATATAATGAAACTCCTAACATCATTGTGTCGAAGTCAATTAAAAGAACTCACATCAATAACCAATGAAATCAAGTAATCAAACACCACAGATGACAAAGAATTGATCAAATACTAAATTAACCCAAAATCATGAATCCCAAATAATGTTAAATTACAATAAAAACATTGAATACATCATTATTAAAGAAAACAAAGATAAAGAGAAAAGAAAGCACTCATAGACAAGCCTCTTTCTTCTTTCTTGAAGACTCCCTTTGAACAATCCTACTTGGTTGAATTCCTCCTTCAATAAGAGAATCAGAATTTTTGCCCTTTGATTCACTTCTCTTAGTTATATATCTCAAATCCTTATGTTCTCTTATGTTTTTATAGGCCTCTTGAATGCCAATTTCGTGGCTGAGGAAGTCTTGACCTTGTAGGAATAGGAAAATACCAAAATCCTTGGATAAGATTGTTGGAAAAAATGCCCTCTTAGACTAGGTTTCTGATATAAATATCGAATGTTTTAATAAAAGAATTTATTTTTAGAAATTATTTGTGAATTTATAATTTTATTTGTGCACAATTATGTTTGAAAAAGACCTATTGTGTTTAAGTAAGTGGTCCATGTGAATAGAGGACTTTCACAGCAAGGTATGGATCACGGGTTACTTAACACATAAACTTTTGTTCTTAACCGATTGATGAGAATGGAAATCTCATCATGTCTAGGTTATTATGATATGAATTCTAAATGGGGAATGGCTTACCTTTAGCCAATAAGTAGTCCACTCACTTCATGACATAAGCGTATTTCGAATACGTAGAACAGTACCTATAGTAGTGGTTTCTAAAAGTACTATATGGTAGAAACCTAGACTACTACCGCTATAGCGTGGACTAGTACTCTACAATTTGAGTATGAGTTGGTGGTCTGACGAAGCTGGAAGCATATACTTTGATATGCTATAGTTGAGATTCTATCGTAGGGCCAATATACTTGCATGTTATGTGTGACTAGTTAGTTAAGACAGACTTGTACAAGATAGTTTTTATCCTATATCACCCCTTGTGGTTGTCTGAATGATCTAAATATCCAGGGTCCTAGGAAACATGACTTGGATGTTTGCTTTAGGGTAGCTCCTTTAGAAAGTGAAAACAATCCAGGAAGTCGTGGATCATTGGACTAGAGGCCTAAGGATGGTAGATGTCATTTAGAGAGGTGTTAGTACACTTCTTCCTCTCTAAATGTACGGCGATGTATAGAGGGGTATTTTAGTCATTACACCTGTAGGTCGGAGACTTTACTAACGCAGTGATAGGGGCCAAATTAGTCATGTTTTTCCTAGTTATTTGAGGTTCATTTGTGATATATTTTGTTCACTAACTAGTCATATTCTTTTATATTTGAGATTTTACCTTTGGAAAGGTATTTTATTTATTAATTTATATTTTTAGGGTAAAATGAAACAAAAACGTCACAAAACAGAGGAGAGGTGGCGCTGGCTAGGGCTCTAGAACCGCCACCAGCCATGTACGGATTGCACAAACTTTGAAACGACAAAAAATTATCAAAACAGAGCAGAACAGAGGGGAAACCGATGCTGGCTCCAAGAGTCAAGACGACGCTGGCTGCATTCTGGTCTTTATCATGTGAAATTCAGAGAAAATCGACAAACAAGTAGAAAAGCAGAACACAACCGGCGGCGCCGGCTACCGGCTCCGAGAGCCAAGGCTGTGCCTTGAAAATAAGGCAGTGCGTAATTTTTTCTACGCGATTTTTGGTAATCTGTGGAGTTTTAGTATCTTCCAACTTCTACTCGGCCAAGAACACTGTACTTATGAGTTTAGGCACTTTCTAAGCCTATAAATAGATGAAAAAACAAGGGAAAATGAGGAGAATTCATTGATCATCATAGAAAATCACTCAATTAAAGGAGGAATTCTTCAATTCAATGAGGGTTGTACAAGAAGGTCTTCAAAGGAAGAAGAAGGAGGCTTGTCTATGAGTGCTTTCTTTTACTTTGTTTTCTTTTTCTTGACAATGATATGTTAATTATTTTATTGTAATTTAACGTTGTTTAGATATTCATGATTTCTAGAGTTGTCTGATATTTTGATTGATTGGTTATTATTCTTGGTATTCAATTACTTGTGCTTATTACAATATTAGTTGTTTGGTTCTTTCCATTAACTTGATGGCCCAAAGGGGGTTGATGGTAGTTTCAATTTATTAATTTCATATTCTGTTGGCTATTAACTTACTGGACCAAAGGGGGTTGATTGCTTAGAACTGGTAATTGAAAGTTAATTTATGTCTTCCGAGACCAAGGGTTCATTGATTAATTTCATCCTTTAAATTTTCCAAGACCAATGGAATTTAACTAAGGATTGTGTTTAATGCATCTTTTGGATGAATTAGTTGAGACAGACCAAGTGATTCTAATTTATCTAGAAGATAGTGATTTCATGTATTGATCATCGAAGTGAGTCTACCTTCATCCTTCATAATGCCAAGAGAATAATTAGTTATGATAAAGGTTGGGTACTTTAAGATTATGTTTATCCAAACAATGGTTTGAACTGCATAATTCTACATCCTTGACATTTATATATATATATATATATATATATATATATATATATATATATTCTTATTTTTCTTTTTATTTCTTTTTCACTTTATCGAGTCGGTTAAACAATGAAAGAAAAGTGATTAATGTTTACTTGTTCCTTGAGGATCGACACTTGTTTGAACCCTATGCTTGGTTAATGATGAGTACGCTTGCTCATATATGTGATTTGGGTTAAACGTTTTAATTTAAACTTGATTAGGAATGTGCTTAGTTTTTGTATGATTTTTACACCCAAGTCCGGACACATCACGCAGCACTGTCCTTGGGGTCAATATTTCTTTATGGTGATATTAAAAAATATTTAAAATACAAAATACAGCTATTTATATGACAAGGGTATTTTGGTCATTTTAGTAACCAAGGCCGTGTGTCTTTTGGTCCCAAGTATAGAACGTGAGTCCTAATTAAATATGGGCTAAGAAATTGATCTTAAATTAAATAGAATTTATTTTATTTAAGTAGCCTAATTTAATTATTGGGCTAGAATAAAATAAAGGTCCATGAAGAGAGAATTAATTAAATTAGTTTGGTGGGTTAATTAATTATTCAGGGCTTTGGCCCGGTTTGAATAATTAAAGATTAACCTGAGACTAAACTAATATAGGCTTATTTAATGGACTAGTTTATTTGGGCTGGAATTAATTATTAATTGGGCCATTATGTTGTTCTAATTAGAATAATTAATTAAGCCCAAAAGGTTAAACTAAGAGTTCAATGGCCCAGTCCAGTTTAACCTAAGGTTTTATTTAGGTTAAACAAGAGGATTGAAAACAACGTTGTTGTCAGAACACACACTCTCCGAGACGGCTTCTTCTCTGTGAAAAGCCAGACGTCTCTCTCTCTCTCTCGTTTTCTCCAGAAAATGGTTTCTTAGTCTGTAGTTGTTCACCAAACAAAATTAGGCAAGCCATATACTGAAAGATCAAGAGTTAGGCGTTTACCTACATGCAAAGATAGAGTAGGAAGCTTGCAGGAATCGCACCAGAGGCTTCCACCAGCGGACCTACCCCAATAGCACACATTCCAGTCTAGCCGATTCTTAGAACAAGGAAAAAAGGTAAAAAAAATTTTAACCTCGGAGTCCCGCCAGAGCACAACCGACGCTGGCTAGGATTGCTAGAGCCGGCACCGGCTCTGGTCAGAAATCCCCTATTCTTCAGTTTTTCCAGTTTTTTATCTTCGCTTCCGCTGCGTGCCCTATGTTTTCCACTTTCTATATCTTCAATTGGTATCAGAGCATGAAGGTTTTGTGAAAATATAGGGAGCATGCATCTAGATGAATAAAACTAGACACATATGTGTGATTAAAGTTTTGATCCTTCGCTATTTATGGTATGGGTAGATTCTCTGTTAAACCTCACGGGTAGAGGTATAGGAAATTTGTAATTTACTGTTTTTCTTAGCAAATCGTGTAAGCTCAATGTTTATGGGTACAGGCGATTATTGGTTTTGGTTGATTTCATTGTATTTGGTTTGAAATCGGAGAGCCATCGAAGCCAAAAGTTGTGAAGAAAAACAGGGGAAATTCACAGAAAAAAAACTGCAGGATCAAGCCATCAGACCACAACCGGTGCCGGCTTGGAGTGCTGGAACCGGCGCCGACTTGGGTCTGGAAGGACGGTCCGCGCGCTAGTTTCTCATGGGGTCCTAATTCTGTGCGGCGGGTGCAGTGGACCAAGGAAATTTTTTTTTTATTTTTCCTTGTAATTTTTCTTGCAATTTCTTTTGGTTTTTGGGTCCATACCAGGTGAAGTTAATATTTTGCAATAGTTAATATTCAATGAATATTTTTGCATGAAAATTATTAGTAAGGGATTTTAGGATTAAACAAGACCATTAATTAATTAATTAATTAATTAATGTGTTTAATTCTATTATCTGGGTACTTATGTTTAAAAAAAATAGAAGAGCATGAAAACGTCTACTGTTTTCTAGCATGCTATTTATTTTTGTACCTATGTGCACGTTTTCTCAAAGACCAAAGTTTTTGGAAATGTTTTTGACAAGGAAAACATTTTTTTCTACAAATTAAATGGTTATTTTAGCTTGAACAAAAATTAATCCTTAGATATTTTCTCAAATGATTTAATCTTGACATAGAAAATATATTGGATTTAGATATTTTTATAAGTTAAAATAGAAAGCTATTTTGTTTTAATTTTGGCACAAGAAAAATGTTTTGTCAAATAAACTTGAGACCAAAGTCTCTAGAAAGTTTTAATTGGAAAATTTTTGAAATCATTAAGTTTTTAACTTAAATAAAATTAGTCCATGGGAAAAACACTCAAAGGATATAAACCTTGACATAGAGTTTTTTATGGACTTAGACATTTTATTTTTGAGTTAAGAGAAAACTTAATGGAAATTTTCGAAAGGATATTTTTTAGAAAACCCTTATTTTAAAAGACTAAGTGGGAGAGGGGTTCCAATGGCCCACGGCTTCTATCACGATTCTCATTAGAGATCATGGGTTCCCTCGCATCACCCTGGGAGTGAACCCGTATAGGATAGGGATACCACAAGGATCTAGATCTAATGGAGGGATGTAATTAATAACTCGGGGCATATACTATGATCAGCCAGCCCCTCGTTGGAGGTCATAGTGCGAGGTATGTCCATAGGAAATGAGAGGAAACGGCCATCCTCTCGATGAAGTTATCTTCTAGATCATTACCTAGAAGGGAAATTAATTTGTGGTGGTTAACACACTTAGCTTAGAAAACTGTTAATCTTCCCAAGAAGTTATGTCAAGTTTTCTAAGAGCAAATTGATTATTATCAGTTTTGATAATAAGGATAAAGTGCACATATTTGTTTTGTTTTCACAAACTGAATCTTTTATTTTTCCATTTTTCAGAATTGGTGGGAGGTTCTTTAAGTCTATTGGCCATTATTCTCCGAGAGAATAAGCTAACGGAACTAAACTATGTGGACTGGAAGAGGAATCTGGACATAATACTCACAGTGGAAGAGTATAAGTATGTCCTTAACGAAACCTGCCCTATTATCGGGGAGGGTTCCACCACCGAGGAGAGTGAGGCTGAGAAGGCATGGAAGAAGGCTGACGAGATGGCTCATTGTTACATGTTGGCCTCTATGTTTAATGTGCTCCAGTCCAAACATGAGCACATGACCACTGCGTATGACATAACTCAATCATTAGCCACGATGTTCGCGAATAAGAGCCGGCCCGCAAGGCAGGAAGCTCTTTGAACTATCATTAACACTAAGATGGCTGAGGGAGCATCAGTCAGAAAGCATATGCTCAAGATGATTGCTGTTTTCGAGGAGGCAGAAATCTTAAGGGCTGTCATTGACCCCGAGAGCCAAGTGGACATGGTTCTCGAATCTCTACCAGGTTCCTTTACTCAGTTCAACTTGAATTATAACATGAACAAGTTGAACATGGGTTTAACTGAGTTGATGAAGGAGCTTTAGATAGCGGAGAAGGTCATGAAGCCACAATCTAAGGCTATGATTGCTAAGGTTTCATCTTCTAAAACTGGGCCCAAGCCCAGAAAGTTCAAGAAGAAGAAGGGGAATGCAACGGTCCAGCCCAAGACCCAGCCAAAAGACAAACCCAAGGGCAAGTGCTTCAAGTGTGGACTTAAGGGACATTGGAAAAAGGAGTGTCCAGATCTTCAAGCCAAGAAAAACCCTATAGGTAATGTTTTCTATCTAGAGTCTAAATCAATGGTTGGATCAACTTCCACTTGGATTGTTGATTTAGGAGCCACTGATCACATCTGTAACTCCTTGCAGGGATTTAGAAAGATTAGAAGACTCCAAAAGGGCGAACATAGACTACGTGTGGGAAATAGAGCATAAGTTTGGAATTTTGCAGTAGGAGAGCTAGATCTTATTTTTTTATTGTAATATAATAGTGGTTTTGAAAGATATTTTATATGTACCTGAATTTCAACAGAATTTGATTTCGGTTGCAAAACTAATAAATCAAGGATATTACGTATCTTTCCATTCCGGTATTTCTATCGGTAGAGAT
>JANUWF010000267.1:0-27611 GCA_026120185.1 Voacanga thouarsii
GGTGTCAAACTGAAAATTTTCACTAAGAAATAAAATGTTTTGCATAGTAAAGTAAGTTGCTATTTGAAATCCCTTATTTGCCTTGAAAACAGATTTTTAATCTAGAAGCAAAGAATAAGAATTTTGCCTTGAAAATTGCCATCACTAAATTTCAAATAAACTTACAGAAATCATATGGAATATCTTGACTCATTAGAAAATTATTACATTCCTTTATATACTCCGAATCATTACTTGATTATTTTTTTAGGAAATGAAACCCTAATGACTTATGTATGTAAAGCTCAGAAGTATTTTAATATATGCAAAACACTTTCCTTTCCTGACTTACTTGTGGATTAAGGGGTGTTAAGGTTGGTGTAGCTAAGTAACGGTCTAGTTTTATTAATATTAGCATTAGCAAATAATGCATTACTTAGAGAATAAGTAATCATTTTTTTCCTTTAGAAATTTATTTGAATTGCTCTTATCAACTTGTGGACTAGAGGTTAACTATTGCAAAATGTGTATTAGATTCGGAGTTGGACTTAGGAGGAGGAAGCACTTATGTTAGCTTGAAGGTATTTTTTGCTAAGCTTTGGACAAGGGGTAAGTCCTTGCAACCCAAGCCTATTTTGAAAATGCAAATCCATGCAAAAATGCCACATTTAAATTATGTTCAAATTGCATTCCAATGCATATAAAATGTATGCATGAATCTTATAAAGTGTTTCACGTGTTGGCTTGAAAATTATAATTTAAATTATGATAATGCCATTTTTTGAGAAAACGCTTATGCATGAAATTAATGATTCTACTATGATATCAACTTTATTAACACATGAGTATTACTATGAAGTTTCTCATTAGTATAATGATTATCAAGCCATACATCAAAATTATGCTATACAAAAAAATGTACTTACGCATCTCATAAATGAAAATATTGCGAAAATCATTGCTGGATTTTATACTTAATGGCTCTAAATTTCATTACGATGAATTACAGTTAATAGTTCTCGAGTAAATTTTAGAATAGAGATAGAAAGGTTTGTTTGGAAACCATGGGGGAAAATGTTTGTACCTTTGAATTTGGTCGGGAATAGACTTGAAATTTACTTTTAAAGACTGGATCAATTTTTTGGGAAATAATATTATTATTCCATGTTGGAATACTGAACTCTTGAACAATTAAATTAATGACATTGAGATCGGAATGTGCAAGGCTATTGGACTAGCTTTCGTTAGATTAGGAGAGAATTCCGGTAGATTGGCCATCTCCAAAAAGCTATATTTTTCGAAATTGGGTGATAGTTCTAGAAGCTGAACGCGGTCCTTAGATAGCAACACGGTCTCCAAGGGGAGCCGGAGGACATACGTCAGACATCTGATCTGATTTTGTATGTGGGAGAAGACGGGGTATTCTCTCGGGAAGGATGTACATCCTAACCAATTATTTGGCATTGTGTATGCCATTACCATATATATGACATATCGTGATCACAGTGACAAGGTTAAAGATACGCAGGATATGGTGTTATGCCGAGTTAAAAATTTATTAAAAATAAATTTGATGTTCCAAAAAATGTGTTATAAATATTTTTTACCTAACAAAATATTTAATTATGCAAGGTACTGGTTTTGTACTTGCAAAATTTCCCTAAAAATGATTATGTATTTAAGATGCAAGAATTATTTGAATTATGACTGCATCCATTCAAGTCTACATTCTCATGCATCATGATATTGATTTCAAAAATTGTAACACAATCACAAACATTGGACTTACTGAGATTATTTATAATCTCACACAAATTTAGCTAACCATGTTTTCAAGAGAAGAAGAGCTGGAAGTATAAGAATGATAGGTTTAGACTTTGTCTTCTCCCTTTTCTCTTGTTGACTTTTTTTTCGAAAATTATGATGTTGACCTTTAATATCTTTTGGATGTTCTGAATGATGTAATTTTGGATTTGAAGATTTTTGGGATGTAATAGATTATTCATGAGATTAATTTTAGAAGTTTATATTTGTGTATCCTTTTTAATTTATATCGCGTTATAAAGATCCCCTGGTCCGAAGGACAAGACGACATCCCTGGCCCAATTAAGCTATGTATGTAGTAGGGTGTTACACTATATGCTATACCAAGTATATCTATAACTCCAATACTGGTGTTTCCTTATGACCCATTGTTGATGGTTTTCTTTAATGCAACTTCATCTTTCGTAAATGACTAAGCTGACGGTGAATGTTAGTCTAAAAGACAAGCCCAAGGGATCCTAGTGAAGATCTAAAAAATAACTAGTTGAAAATACTTCATGCAAAAAGGGACTCCCAATTTGGACATTGTCAAGAAGAGGAAAGGGAAGGGTGGTAATAGGCTCGTTTTCCTTCATGTTATTGTTGTTAGGAAAACCAGGTAAATTTTCCCTCTAAAATAATTAGTGAAATGAACCGATTCAGTAGTTCCTAAGAAAAACTAGAGGAGACACTGTCTCTCTTAAATTATAGTCTCCTATTAGAACTTATGTGCACGGCGTATTATCACAACCTACACCCGTGTATACATAAATAGTATATACACGAAAATAGTAAAATGCACCTAAATGAACCGTACAAAACACTACAAATAAACTTAACAAATAATATTGAATACTATATTACAGTTGAAAAGAAACTATAATAATAACAATAAATAAATATAGAAATAAAGAAAGAACACGCCTAGAATTGTTAATGGAGTTCGGCCAAATTTGCTTAATCTTCGAGCACTACTCAAGCAGCCCGCTTTTATTTATATGTGGGAGAAGAGATTGTTGGTGTTGTTGTATATATACAAAGCCAAACAAGGCCTAAATATATAGGCACAAAGTTGGTGAAATCTTTTGTCAAAAAACGATGTGGGATCTGAGAAAGGAAGCCAAATAGTCAACAAATCTCCACCTTAGCTTAATTTGTAGTCTCACCAAATACAAATCTACTCAATCAAACAAAATAAAATAAAAAAATAGTCCTTGCTATGCTTCCAAATTTGTGCCGTTAGGTGCCAACTCAAATATGCAGGATATGGACCGGGTTTAAACAATGTTCAAACTTGGCTCTTGTATCCACCTTGGTCAGCATATTTGCAAGATTCTCTGTAGTCCGAATCTTTTGGAGAAGTATCTCCTCTTCCTCGAGAATTTCCCCTACAAAGTGACAGCAAACATCAATGTGCTTCGTTCTTGCATAAAAGGCTAGATTCTTTGCTAAGTGTATAGCACTTTGACTATCAAAATATACCTCAAGATGTTTCTGACTAACTCCCAAGTCTTTTAGCAATCCTTGAAGCTAAATTGCCTTTTTTACAACTTTTGTAATTACTATATACTCTGTCTCTGTTGTAGATAAAGTCACCGTTGATTGCAAAGTAGACTTCCAACAAATTGGCGCCTTGGTGAAAGTGAACAAATAGCCAGTTGTAGACCGTCGCTTACCTAAGTCACCTGCATAGTCAGAATCACAATATCCAACTATGCATTGACGAAGTGATTCGTCTCGCTCAAACTCTAAACCAACATCTACAGTATCTTGAATATACCATAGAATCTATTTCACAGCTTACCAATGACCCTTGCCCGGATCATGCACGTACCTGCTCATAACACTAATAGCTTGTGAAATATTGAGTCTCATACACACCATTGCATACATCAATCTTCCAACTACATTTGCATATGGGACTTTTGCTATGTACTCTCGTTCTTCATTCATCTTTGGAGATAAATAGCTACTGAGTTTCAAATAAGGAGCAAGTAGGGTACTTACAGGTTTTGAATCTTCATTCATACTAAAACATTGTAGTACCTTCTTCAAATACTGCTTATGTGTCAACCAAAGCTTACCTCTCTGTCTATCCCTATTTATCTCCTTGCTAAGAATCTTCTTGGCTTCTCCCAAATCCTTCATCTTGAACTCTTTACTCAACTGAGCCTTCAGTCTATCTATCTCATCTTGGCTCTTTGCTGTTATAAGCATATCATCAATGTACACGAGTAAGTAGTTGCAGAACCCATCTTGAGGTCTACACAAATACACACAATGATCGTATTTACTTCTTGTGTACCTCTGACCCTTCATAAACTTATCAAATCTTTTGAACCATTGTCTCGATGATTACTTTAATCCGTGCAACAATTTGTTCAGCTTGCAAACCCAATTTTCTTTACCAGCAACCATGAACCCTTCTAGCTGAGTCATATAGATTTCCTTCTTCAAGTCACCGTGTAGGAACGCAGTCTTCACATCTAATTGAGCTAGCTGCAAATTCAACGGTGCTACCAAGGCTAAAAAATTCTAATAGAGGAAAGCTTAATAACTGGAGAAAATACCTCATTATAATCAATTCCTTCCTTTTGAGCATAGCCTTTTGCCACCAATCTTCCCTTGTAGCGAACATCATCCTTGTCGGGAAATCCTTTTTTTTTTTTTTCAAATACCCACTTGCATCCAATTGCCTTCTTACCCTTTGGCAATTGTGTCAGCTTCCACGTCTTGTTTTTCTATAGAGATTGTATTTCTTCTTCCATTGCACCTTTCAATCTACCATTTTCTGGGCTTCAGATGGCTTTTGGAAAGGTGGATGGAACATTATCAACAACTGGAAGTGCATAAGCTACTATGTTAGTAAAACAAGTAGGTTTTTGGATTTCTCGTCTTGTTCTTCTAGCGGCAATTGAGTTTGATTGCTGTAGGGGCTCTTGGGTTGGAACCTCTTCCTCATCTAACTCTTCTTCTATCACGGGAGAGTCACTGGTGATTCTTTTTGTTGGGGTCACCACTGTCTATTCAAACTCCACCTGCTTCGGCGTACACTCTACCTACTGCAGAGTACCATCACTCCATTCTGGATTTACATTTTTTAGCATGGCAGATTCATCAAAGGTAACACCCCTACTGATAATTATCTTCTTTGCCTCTAGACATAACAAATGGTATCCCTTAACTCTAGCATTAAAGCTCATAAAGATAGCCTTCTTTGCTCGTGGATCCAACTTTGATTCATTCATATGATAATATGGATTAGAACAAAAAATATGCAAAGAGTCATAATCAGTTGCAGGTTTTCTGAACCATACCTCTAAAGGAGTTTTGCCTTCCAATGTAGATGCTAGCAAGCGGTTGATGAGATGTTGAGCGTATGTCACAGCTTCAGCCCAAAATTTTCTACCTAACCTAGCATTAGATAGCATACAACAAATTTTCTCCTCAAGTGTCTTGTTCATATGCTCCAATACCCCATTTTACTGTGGTGTTTTCTTAATTGTAAAGTGTTGAATTATGCCACACTCTTGCCATACCTCGAGGAAAGGATCACTCTTGTATTCCCCACCGTTGTAACTTTAATCTTCCTTCCTGTCTGGATTTCAACTTGAGCCTTCCACTTAAGGAAAACCCCAAGCACATCATTCTTGTTCTTCATAGCAAACACCCATACTCTTCTGGAAAAATCATCAACAAAGATGACAAAATAATGCCTACCACCAAGAGACGGGGTCTTGGTAGGTTTCCACACATCTGAGTGCACATAATCTAAAATACCCTTGGTATTATGGATAGCAGTGCCAAACTTCACTTTTCGTTATTTTTCCAGCACACAATGCTCACAAAATTCTAATTTGCAAGTCTTTATACCTTTCAATAATACTTGCTTGGCAAGTATTTGCAAGGATTTTTCACCAGCATGTTCCAAACGCATATGCCTCTCATGACAGAAAGTACAATCATCTTTGGCAACTCGAATTTTTGATTTGGATCTTCCTCTTCTTCCCTTCGATTGGCTTTGCTGACGACCTCTTGCCACCAATGCTTCATCTGCTGTAGTTGCTTTATTTTTCATTTTATCCTATTTTCTGACTGCATGACTATACATAACAGAACATACAACATCTAAATATACATTTTCCTTCCTATGAAGTAACATAGTCTCCAAATGTTCAAATTTATGGAGAAGAGATGATAACAACATTAAAGCCAAATCTTCATCTTCAAATTTCACATCTAAATTTAACAGGTCTTCTACTAATTGATTAAACATAGTAATATGATGTACCTAGTTGGTAATCAAATCGGAACAATCTTTTCTTCATAAGAAGCTTATTTTGACCACTTTTTTTTAGACATTTACCCACTAATGCCATTCACAATTTATACATAGAAGTCTCGTTCTTGAAAACATACTTCTGCTTTCTGGATAGGCACGATCGAATTGTTCCACACGCCAGCCGATTTATGATACTCCAATCCTTATCTTCCTTGTCTTCTAGTTTCTCTTCTTCAATGGCCACGTCATGATCCTGTTGGAAAAGAGAGTCCAAGACCTCTCCTTGCCACATGTCGAAATGGCCAGTGACGTCAAATATCTCCACCGCCAATTTCAAACTTGACATCGGAATTCTTGACCTTGATGACGAGGACGTAGATGTCCCTTATGTTATATTTGAAGTAATCTTCATTGTTTCTTCGTCATTCAATGCCATTATAGACTCAAAATAATAGTATTCAATACAACAAGATTATAAACAAACTAAGGACGAACCTTCGGCTCTGATACCACTTGTTGGAAAAATTGGGTAAATTTTCCCTCTAAAACAATTAGTGAAATAAACTGATTCAGTAGTTCCTAAGAAAAATTGGAGGAGACATTGTCTCTCTTAAATTCCAATCTCCTATTAGAATTTATGTGCACGGTGTATTATCACATCCTACACCCGTGTATCCATACATACACGCAAATAGTAAAATACACCCAAATGAACTGTATAAAATACTACAAATAAACATGATAAATAATATTGAATACTATATTATAACTAAAAAGAAACTATAATAATAACAATAAATAAATACAGAAATAAAGAAAGAACACACCTGGAATTGTTAACGGAGTTCGGCCAAATTTACCTAATCTTCGAGCACCACTCAAGTAGGCGGCTTTTATTTATATATGGGAGAAGAGATTGTTGCTATTGTTGTATATATACAAAGCCAAACAAGGCATAAATATATAGGCACAAAGTTGGTGAAATCTTTTCTCAAAAAATGATGTGGGATCTAAGATAGGAAGCCAAATAGTCAACAATTGTGATGCTCCTTATCAACTTTGCCTAGCCCTTTGCAACCTTTATTCAAAAACTTTAAATTTGCTAAAAAAAAACAAGTATATTGAGCATTCTTAACAATTTGAAGAACTGAAATATATTGCCGAACCCCAAGTGATAAATTAGCTAGGTGTTATGGTTGCTACACCTGCCAGGAGTATATTGAAGATCCCCTAGAAATAAATTAGCAGTGTTGTGGTTGCTCCACCTACCTTTGCATAGGATGAAAAAAATTGGCTTCTTTAGCAATGGCAAAATTTTGGGCAACCACATGATCTACATTCGAAACCGATTCCAAACTCTTCGCAACTGGCAGGGCTGTCAAACTTGACGAATAAAAGGAACAAGTTGAAATAAGTTTGGAAGGTCTATCATTTTGCAATCAAGGTTTAGAAATATAGGATAGGAAGAAGCATAAAACCTAGACAAAATAGGAGTGGTTAACGATGGCAAAGCAATCTTAGCAACTTTGGAACCTTGAGCATTCTGTTTGGTTTTACCACCCCCCCTCTTTTTTATTTAGGGAATTCCGTCACAAAGCTCTTGTTAATTTGCGAGAATTTTGTGAGTTTTATTTTAAACTATCGAAAATCTATAGAAAATTGTAGCGACAAAATAGTGAGTGTTTCCTATTTCTCTACTTACTTTTGTGAAATAAAATAAGTCTGCACAAACATATAGCTAATTTGCAAAGGCTTAGCTAGAGTTTATGAGATTGCATCGCAAAGCTCATGCCAATTTGTTAGAATTTTGCGAGGGATATTTTATGATCGTCGCAAATCCACAGAAAATTTTTGCGAAGGAATAGCGAGTGTTTCCCTTACAAATTTAATTTTTTGAAATATATTAAGCCATCGCAAAACTATAGTAAATTTGTTATGGATTACTGAGAGTTTATATACAATTGTATTTCCTTGTTATTCTTTTGTAAACATAAGATTCCGTCGCAAATCTTTCACTAATTTGTGAGAATTTCGCGATGGTTATTTTGTGGCTATCGCAAATCGACAGCAATAGGTTGCGATACAACAGCAAGTAGTTCTCTTACAAATTTCTTTCTTCACTTTTTTGGAAATTTTATAAGCCGTTGCAAATCGAAGCAACTTTGTGATGGATTAGCAAGAGTTTACGTACAGTTTTTTCCTTTGAACTCATTTTTTTAAATATGAGATTTCATCACAAAAGCTCTCACTAATTTACGATAATCTTGCGAGGCTTATTATATGACCGTCGATGCAAATCTGCTACAAACGGTGGCAAGAGAATAGCGAGGGATTTTTTATTCCAATTTTTCTCCATCTTTTTCCAAAATAATTAAACCTCTGTCACTGTATTCTTGCAAATAGTTCATGGTAGCTTTTCTGTCTCTAATGTGTCACAAATTTACAATGGATTTGCGAGGACTAGCTAGTCAATGCGTCTCCAAATTTGGCCGTCACAAATATCCATCGCTTTCCGTGACTTCTCCTACATTGAAATAGGCCTGATACGATGGTGCATACAGTAACTCTTTAATAAGCAGTGGTAAATTTTAATAAGAAAATGCATAGTTTTAAGAAATTTACTATTTTTGTATTGTGTTTTGGAAAGCTAAAAAAATTTTTCTTTGAAAAACATATCACTTTTACCAATTTTTAAAAATAATTAAATAATTTGAAAGTTGAAATATGACATGATTTGAGAGCAAAAATATGGATTTAATTATTTATTTATTTGCACGTGTATTTGGACATAAATTTCCATTTCACTTTTAACCAAAAGTGCTAGGATTTTGAAATAGGCAAGATATTATGACGCAGGTGGTAACTCTTTAATACAGAATGGAAGGTTTCAATAAGAAAATCGAAAGTGCCAGGAGACTTACTATTTTTGTATTGTGTCTTGAAGAATAAAATCAATTTCTTAAAAGAACATAGTACTTTTGGCAAATAACTTAGAAAAAAATAAAAGTTACAACTCTTTTAACTATGTTGATAAAATTTATAACCCAAATTACATTACATACTACAAAAACTACAAAGTTACTATTTTAAAGAGTATCCATTGGTTACGAAAGCACTTTTCCCCTTATAAATAACCGAACCATCCAAACTTTGATGACTATCAATCTTTCTTTCGTGGCCTAATCCATCCCCATCTGTCTCATATTCTTCTGTTTGTACTGTATTTGTGCCCAAAAATGTCATCACCAAACCCCCTACTAGCTACTCTTCTTGTGCCCATCCTTCTTGCAGTGTCTAGTGGTACAAAGCATAAAATAAATGCACAAACAATGGAAAAAAATGAAAAAGATTTATATTTCTCTCATCAATGAGAGGGTATTTAGTCATGTGTGTGTGTGTATATCATTTTGAAGATTTTGCTGCTATGCACGAACTGTACTTTTTTTTTTTTCATTTTTGTATGAAACGGTTTTATTAAGCAGCATTAATTTTTCTCTTTTTTTTTTTTTACTTTCGATGCAGAAAATGGAGACGTAGGGTTTGATTTAATCCCAAATGAAGAGGGCAGCGAGTGCGTATTTAAAGGTACATGCTTGGACAAAAGTGATTGCGTAGGTGTTTGTGGAGCAAATGAGGCTCTGTGTGTGCCTGACAAAAACAATAGTCTTCGCTGCTGCTGTCTTCAACATGATCCCCCACGAAAAGGCAATGGTAAATTTAAATAAGAAAATCGATAGTTTTAAGAAATTTACTATTTTTGTATTGCGTTTTTGAAACTTATAAATTTTTTTCTCTGAAAACAAATTACTTTTACCAAAATTTCTACAATAATTAAATAATTTGAAAGTTGAAATATGACATGGTTTGAAAGCCAAAATATGGATTTATTTATTTAACTATTTGCACAATGGATTTGAACTTAAATTTCCTTATCTCTTTTAACCAAAAGTACTTGGATTTTCAAATATTCAAGATATTACGACACAGATGGTAACTCTTTAATACAACATGGAAAGTTGCAATTAGAAAATAGAAAATTTTGGGAGATTTACTAATTTTGATTTGCGCCTTCAAAAATAAAATCAATTTCTTAAAAGAACATATCACTTTTGACAAATAATTTATAATAACATAAATGTTACAACTTTTTTAACTATGTTGATAAAATTTATAACCAAATTTACATTACTTATTATAAAAATTACAAAGTTACTATTTTAAAGAGTGTCTATCGGTTACGAAAGTATTTTTCTCTGATAAATAATCGAAGTATCAAAACTTTGTTGGCTCTCAATTTTCTTTCGTGCTCTAATCCATCCACATCTATCTAATTTTCTTCTGTTTGTCCTGTATTTGGGCCCAAAAATGGCATCACCAAACCCCCTATTAACTACTCTTCTTGTGCTCATCCTTCTTGCACTGACCAGCGATACTCTTTCTCTCTCTATCTCCCTCCATCGCAAATTTTCAAATGTACTCCAATACATGCACAAAGACAAACAATGAAAAAAAAAAAGAAAAAGACTTATATTTCTCTCATCAACGAGAGGGTATTTAGTCTTGTGTATATATATAAATATATATATACATACATACATATATATATATATATATATTTCTATCTTTTTCAAGATTTTGCTTCTATGCACGAACTGTACCTCATCAATTTTTCTTTTTTTTCTTTTTTCTTTTTTTTTATACTTTCGATGCAGAAAATCGGGACGTAGGCTTTGATTTTATCCGAAATGAAGAAGGCAGCGAATGCGTATTCAAAGGTACTTGCTTGGATAAAAGTGATTGCGTAGGTGTTTGTGGAGCTGATGAGGCTCTGTGTGTGCCGGACAAGAACAACAGTCTGCGCTGCTGCTGTCTTCAACATGATCCCCCACGAAAAGTCAATGATATCGAAGTCACAGAAGACATGAAGAATGACGACCTTCAAAGTTGATTTCACAGTGTCCCTCAAGGGTTATTATAAACTTTTGTTGTTTAACTTCCCAATGCTATGTTACAATAAAGGAACAAAAGTCAGGATATATCAATAGAGAGCGCTTTTACACAATTAGAGTAATTTTGTCTTTAATACGATAAAAAATACTTTTAACTTTTATTTCTATTATTAAAATACTTCATTCGTCCACAAATAACTGACATAATTATAAAAATTACACATATTAAGAAATTGTGAAATTCTATAGTAAAAATGATTAAAATGTCCATTATACCATTTGGAGTATTTTTATTATTTTTCTCACCTTATTAATTTGAATCTCACCACTTCTTTAATTATATCACTCTAATTACATATGTCTCTCTCTTCCCACTCTTTGTTTTAAAGTCTTCTTTTTACTTATATCACCTCATTAAATTACACCTTTAACTATTTTTATAGGATAATATGATTTCATTGTTAGTTAAAATAACTTCAATATGGATAATTGTACTACAAATTAATTGATAGAAAATTTGTGTTAAGGGTAAAATTAGAAAAAAATAATTAAATATAATATACATTTAGAAAGTGGACAATTATTTTTGAACAAACTAAAAAAAAATTATGTGAGTTATTTGTGGATGGGAGAGTACGAAAATAATGCTAAGACATGTTATTTATTTATAACGAATTAACAGTTGTCTGCCTTGACCACGGATAATTAATACTTGGCTGATTCAGATTGATGCAGCTTATTCGTGGCATGGTTTTTAGGTATATATATAGTTATTGAAAATCCAATTTTGGATTAAAATTTTCTTTTCGTAAGAAAATAGGTGTTAACTCTATAATAACCAGTGGTATGTTTCAATTGGAAAATAGAAGATTGTGAGAAGCTTACCGTTTTTTGCACTGCCTCTTTGAAACTTACATATCACATACTTCAAACCACATTAATTCTGCCTTATAAAAAGACTTTCACCACATCGGAGAGGTTTACTAAGACTTTTACCGTATCTTGGAGGTGTAAGGAGATTTTAACAATACTTCAGAAATCAAAAGGGTACTTCACCCTAACTACTGGCTACGCGCTGATTCATGACAACCATTCACCGTAGTAAAAGAAATGCTTTTATATGCAATCCAATTCTATTGATTCACATAATCAGAAAGTAGAGCATTTCCTATTTAGATTTTTCAAAAGAAAATACATAATCTTTCTTTCTTGATTAAATATAAAACAAAAGGGCCTTTTTTTAAAATCAAAACCACCTGATATTGTATGGGGTTTGATAGACCCGTACCCATTTATAAATAAATAAAAATAATACGTGGAGAAAGGCCTAAAATACCTTATCTCTTATCAACTTGAATACATCGCAATCTCAAAGAAGGAGTTTGCAAACAATCTAAAATACAAGCACCCGAAATATTCTTAGGATGCAAAATAAAAAAGCAATGGATCTGAGAACATCTATGAAGAATAAGCAAAATTGGCTAACCCATTAGCAGGGAGTTAGCTTCTCGCTAGACATGAGGAAAAGAAAAAAAAGAAAAAAAGCCATCAAAACACGAAGACAAATACTTAAGCAACCTAAACATTTCAAAGTATCTCTGAGGAACCGGCAAAGAAGGGTTGCACATATAGTGAACCAATGTTTGATTATTAGTTCGCACGTACAACTTATTGATTCCATTAGCTAATAATAATTTTAGGGGAAATTGTTAGGTGAACCCGGTCCACGGTCCTATCTGTGGACTGGATTAATCTAAAAATGACACTTGGCATTTCTGATTATTTTATTACAAAATCATTTTCTTTCATTCCTTTTTTTCCCTTTTTTTCCTTTTTCTACTTAATGTCAACCGTTGTGGCGAACCCAATAATGAAAATTTGGATTCTTCTGCCAAAGAAGAACAAAATAGCAAATCACACACACTCTCTCTCCCTATTGTTCACACTCTCTCTCCTTCTCCACTACTCGTCGGATATCAAAGGGAGTACTTAGAGAGGACATCTCTTTCTCTTTCTTTCCAGCACAATGTCGATCAGATTCTAAACGCATTTTTACTCTCTAGGTCACTCTTTCTTTCTACCCTATCCTCAGACCTCCTCCTCCTCATCCTCTCTCTCTCTTTCTTTCTGGTACAATGTTCATGGCAGTAGGAATGTCGACTGGATTGTAGGCAAAGCCTAGACTCACCATTTTAGAAGCACCCAACGGAGTTTAAAGGGAGCAAAAAACTGTTCAAAAAGGCACATTACAATAAAAATACAAGCCCACAGAAAACTCCCACAGAAAGGCTTGAACTCCCAGAGACAAGCCAACCCCTGATTTTCAAAGGCAGATCCGGTGAATATAAAGTAAGCTTCCTAAACTACTTCTTGGGATTTTTGTAATATTATATGAACTGGTGAAAATGCACAAATGATAATAAAATGTCACAAATGTTTTAATAAAACAGGTGTACAAATTTTTGTTCTCTATTTCTATAAGGCCGCTTGCCTCCTCCTTAAACCCTACCTGTTCTAATCTTCAAAATTCAAAGTTGGGCATTCACTCAGTGGTACAAGTCCTTTCGCTGTGTTTCCAGTCTTCTGGGTGAAAATATTAAGGAAAAGCACATATCAAAGGCTTTACAATTTTTTTTTCGTCGACGCTTGTAGAGCTAAAAAACTATGCAAAATTAAAGGATAATCATGCATATTTTGGTGTCCTCTTTAGTGCGCATTATGTAAATCTTGAAGAGGATTCATTATAGCATGAACATTTTCTGTTTTCACGGTTGACATTTTTCTTCAAACAACTTGTTTTGTACAAGATTTCTTTGATAAATCTTTCTATCTTTATGAGCTAATTCATTAAAAAGTTATCCATAAATCTGTTTTGCATTTCTTGATCTATGAAAATAAAGTTTGATCTTTTAACATATGGGTTTGAAGTAAAAAAATGTTAAATGGTTTCTGTAAATCTCTTTGTGAATGCATGGATAGAAGGTAAATAATTTCTAAAATGAGAAGGATAGGGTGATTTATTTACTACAAGAAGCTTGTGAATTGCTTAACTTATGATTTTATATCTTGTTATGCTGATTTAGCTCATGGATGTGCAGTTCAGATTCAAATTTTTGTGTTTATAGTGATTTTTAATATTTGATGTGTTTTAAGTTGTTTTACTGTCTAAAGCGATTCTTTGTCACATAAAATGTCAAACCCAAAGGTTTTGGGAATGTGCAGGTGGAAGGGATTTTGGAGTAGTGGAGGCAGGGAAGGGATGGAATAAGTGGGTGTTATTGCTAGGATGGGAGCCTTTGGTAGGTTTATGGGGAGGGGGAGGGGCAGTGGCATTTAAAAATGCAGTAGTCTTTCCATTGAGGTCAAAGAGGTGGAATAGGGATGAGAACATTTTCACAGTGGCTGATAGGGGAAGGAAGGAGGTAGTGGTAGATAATGGGTCCATTTGGTGGTTGGTGGTGGGAATGGAAGCGGAAATGAGGTGTTGAAGATGGAGAGAGGGTTAATATTAAAGGAGATTGGTGTAAAGGAGAGTTTGGGTACTGTGGTTTTGTAGTTAGACCACCTAGAGAAGAAATTGATGAAGATTGGGAATGAGGTATCTAGAGACAGAAGTCTAATCAAGAATGTCACATTGAATTTTGATGATTGTGAAAAACAGTCTTTGCTTGAGCACCTGCAATGAGCAATCTCATTGTTGCATTTGTGAGACTGGTCCTATTCGACGCGGAGAACTTGTTCAAGACTTCAATTTTGTTTCTTTTGTGGTGATGATTCTAAACTTCAGAAAAAAATTACCTTCCATTGGAAAAATCATTCCTAGGGAGATTAGTAAGAGAAGATGCAAAATAATTTAATATTCAGGATTCAAGAATATTAAATAGTGTTATTCTGATACTTATATGGAAATAGTTTGCAAATTTAAGTGAATGCAATTTATTGTTTATTACTGGGAAACAACAAAGACAATAAATTCTATTTTGATGACCTTAATTTCTACACTTCCCACAAGAAAAAATGTTTGATTATAACTTCTGAACTAGGCATCATGTTCTTATTAAACATTTTGCAGATTATGGATACCCTTTTATGTTGCACTTCACCAAATTTTTTACTACTCACTTAAAAACAGATTGTGCCAACAACTTTTCCTAACTCCAACCTCTGGGCATGGCCTTTATGTAACATACATGATTTATTGCTTCTATCATTTAAAATAATTGATGCTTTGATTCTTTATCGCCACTTTTATTCAAACGGAGGGATTCACTCTGCATATATGATTGAAGCAAATAGTAGAATAAATCCTGTATGCTACAACTTATCAGTGATTCAATCTCAACGTGAAATTGGCTTTTCTTTTTGTTTGTGTTTACTGATTTTGTTTCAGAGAAATAATTGGCCAGAATCATTTGACCATGATAGGTTTAAATGGGATTTTGATTTCATAATCGGCCATTATTCTAGATTATTGTAACAAAATTTTGCTTGGCAATTATGCATAATAAGATTATGATTTCATGATTCAACGGTTGTCTTGTTCTTCTTTTGGATTTTGATAGGTTTACCTAATATATGCGGTACTGTGTTGGCTAGTTCATTTGTAGCTTTAATGTTCCTAGCATCAATGCGATCCATGTTTTTCGTTTCTCAATTTCTCATGGAAATCCTGGTTTCATCATACTTTATTGGTCAATTAGTTTGTAATCACCAGATTATTTAATTTCTCGTAGCTTGTGGTAAAGGTAATTGGTGTCTTCAGAGTCTCGTGATTTGCTGAAGGTTTAATATTAGGAAGTCTTAAGATAGTCGGCCTCACTTTGATATGCAAAATAGGTATAGCTATCTTGAGCTTATTTCATTTCCTCTCCATCTCTCTGACATGCATACTAGTCATTGTTTATTTCTCCTGTGTCAAATCCATTTGTTCTGTTCCGATGATTATTTTGTGCTCCAACTCTAAGCTTCAATGTCTACTTTTTGCATAAATTACCTCACACGGCCTCAGAGCATATACATACATACATACATACATATATATATATATATTCTCTTTTATGGGGGTGGGTGAAATTATCTTGGCGAATTTATATTCTTCTCTATATTATGATCCTTATGGCTATCTTTCTTCTTTTGTACATGGCTTCTTGTACCTAGAGGAACATTTTAGCCTATGGAAAATGTGTGTTACATAAAACAACCCCCCTTCTATTAGTGTATAGTAAATTTTGGTTCTCTTGGTAATATGTTTCCTGAATCCATATGTATGCTTCAGTAAATAGCTTTTTCTTGTGCTGGCTAATACTAGACCTTGATTATTGTACAACTCCATCTTTTTGGCGTAGTTTTCATCTTCTACTTTTTCTACCTTTGCCATCATGCATCTGGGGCATTGCAGAAAATGTCACGGTTAGGGTGTTTTGCCTTGAGGGTTTGGAGAATACTTAAAAGCGACGCTTACCTAAAAGTTTATGTTTCTTTAGCATATCCTTGAAGTGCATAATTTCCTTTGAGCCTATTCCCTATCCATTCAACCACAACGATTTCTCTACTTTCAAATGTGAGTGCCTTCATGATTGTTTGCCAACATAATACTGCTAATAATACAAGTAATTTACTTCTTTGAAATTTAAGGTCAAATTCCCTAGCAGAATTCAAAGTTTAATGTGGCCTAAAATCAAAATCAAGCAACATTGAAATTTGAACCTAACATGCTCAAACTTCTTGGTTGCCAATGTTTGTTATCTATGGTGTCCATTAATTAACTGCTATAGAACCAAAAGGTCCCTATGCCAAATTACCATGCTTTCAGAGAAGATCCTAAGGTGGATCTGGCATTGTAATACTGCTCTTATACATCCTGAAGTATTTTCCTTTTGGAAAAATGAAGAATTCTAAAGTAGCTAAACGTAGACAACCTCAAGTTTTGCATCCCTGCTTCCTAGAAGTCATTACAACAACATGAAAATTGATAAATCAAGCAAAAATTAAATTCCTTTACATTTATATACTTTTGTAGATTGTAAGTTCCAAGCCGGGGCAACTTTTTGAGTTGGCATTTTTATAGTAAAGAGAAAGAACAAAATAGGACTGTTAAATAGAGAATCACCGATTAGTTCAATCTAATATAACTTTGTGGAGGTTATTTCTCCTTGATTTGACCACAATCTTCAATCAGAACTTTTTCTAATATTTGTCCACTGACTGAACACACCTTCTCCATCTACTCAACCACACCATAGCCCTTAATAACCTTTCCAAACACAACATGCTTCCCATCAAGCCAAGCAGTTGAAGTAGTAGTGATCATGAACAAGGATCCATTCATATTTGTGCCCGCATTTGCCATTGAAAGAATGCCACAAGTATCATGCTTTAGCTTGAAGTTTTCATCAGCAGACTTTGTCCATAAATCGAATCTCCTCCAGCAGCATTTCCCCGAGTAAAGTCTCCACCTTAACACATAAAATTTGGAATAATACAATGAAAAGATTAACCCTTGTAATGCAATGCTTTGTCCAATTCCCCATGGCCTTTCTCTCCCGCATAGAGGGCACGAGAGTTTCCAGTAGTTTTAGGAATGACATCTGCAAACAATTCCATCACAATTCAACCATCCTTTATCTTTCCGATCACTATGTCAAAGAAAACCTTTGGGTTTGACATTTTCTGTGACAAAGAATCACTTAAGACAATAAGACAACTTAAAACACATAAAACATTAAAAATCACTGTAAAGATCAAAATCTAAACCACATATCCATGAGCTAAATTAGCTTAACAAGACATAAAATTATAAGTTAAACAATTCACAAGCGTCTTGTAGTATACATATCACCCCATCCTTCTCATTTCCAAAGTTATTTACCCTCTATTTGCTATATTCACAAGGATATTTATGGAAACCATTTAACATTTTTTTTAAAATCAAACCCATATATCACAAGATCAAACTTTATGTTCATAGAACTTTATGTTCTTGAATAGTATTTTGCTCCCCGGTGAACACAGTACTAGAAAGAAAGAGAGAGAGTGTGGAGGAGGAGGAGAAGGAAGGGGAGGAGAAGGAAAAGGTTTGATGAGATAATAGAGAGAGAGAAGGATCGGGAGAATGAAGATGTCTTTAGAATTCGATCGACATTGTGCTAGAGAGACAGAGAGTGAGTGAGTGAGTGAGAGTGAGTGATCTGATGTACTCCTTTTGATATTCGGTGAGTAGTTGAGAAGGAGAGAGAGAATGAACAGTAGGAAGACACAGAGAGAGAGAATGATCTGTTGTTTTGCTTTTCTTTGGCACAAGAATCCAAATTTTCATTACACCGGGTTCGCCACAATCTTAACCATGGTTGAGGTTAAGTTGAAAGAGAAAAAAAAAAAAGAAAGAAAGAAAATGCTTTTGCAACAATATAATCTGCAAAGCTTGGTGTCGTTCTTAGATGAATCCAGTCCTCATGAGGGGTCGTGGACCGAGTTCACCTAAGAATTTCCCTAATTTAAACCCATGTAAATAGCGACACCTGTGCATGAAAATGATCCGCATGGCCAATGTACATAGAGAAGCCCTATATAGCCTCACCTACTCAATTCTGCAAAACATCACCCAAACCAAAAACCCTAAGATTGCCTTTAGAAGCTCCATCAATATTCAAAACCAGATCTATTGCATCCCTCTTTTCCTAAACAACATAAGTAGCAATAGTTCATTTTCGAGGATAGATCCTAAGATAGAAATGTGGCGAAATCCCTAAGACTCTGCTATTGGGAAAAACCCAAGTGTTGAACTAAACAAATTCCCGTATTCTGCTCTACAAGCTCAAAGAAGAAACACAAACCTCTTTATACCTAACCGAACACCTATATTTCCAAATCTCCTAAAGAGTGCCACAAAAAGACCCATGCATGAGGATGCACAAGAGCAACTGCAAACCACCAATACAAGAAAAACTGATGAAGTTGTATTTAGTACAATAAGTGACTGAATATCCCAAGAACATTAGCAGCTCTCGTCCAA
Organism: Voacanga thouarsii; assembly: GCA_026120185.1. Lineage (NCBI taxonomy): Eukaryota > Viridiplantae > Streptophyta > Magnoliopsida > Gentianales > Apocynaceae > Voacanga > Voacanga thouarsii. The sequence continues at coordinate 19,025 of JANUWF010000267.1, forward strand.
ATTTCCTAAAACACAAAACAATGAAGAAAAATATGATCTATATGTTCAACAGATAGACAACAAAAGCTGCATTGAGAACATAACTAAAAACTAATATGCTGCAAAACGCTATCAAGAGGTAAGGTGGAATTACGTAATCTTTAGTAAAAACATTCTAGTAGCCTGCTATACTCCGAGAGCTTTAATGTCCTTTATTAATCGAGAAGAAGCTCGTGAAAACCAGACAACATCCCAGAGTTGAACCCACTGTGAAATTCCCATTTGACGAAGGTTGCCAATTATTAATATCATCTTTATCAATCTGCAGTAATGGTGCCAATGAAGTAAGAAAGTGAAACCTATGCCATTATTAGGAATAGAAAAAGTGAGACAAATATCCCAAAACCTTTTAGATAGGCAGTCACTAACTCCAAAAACTATATAAGAAATAGAAGAGTTTAAAGTGGAAATATGTCCGATATTAGTCCGTTGATCATAGTAAAATGAAGAGGAGCCACTCACTAAGTTAAAAAAATGCGAGGTTTAGCTTTTGGAGCAATCTTGAGCAACTGTCTCCAAACAGTTGAGTAAACCTGAGGTATAACATGCAGAGAAACATGACAACCCATTGGAACATGTTAGGAATTAGCCCCAAGAACAAACTAAAAACTCCAATAGCAAAAACCACGCAAACCTAAACTCCATGGCAAAACCACACAAGACAAAATTAGAAAAAATAATAACAGAAATAATGCAAAGAAAAATTAAATAATGAGAAAAGAAATAAAAGAGAGAGACATAAAGATTTATGTGGTTCGGTCAAATAACCTACATCCATGAGTGGTGGAACAATACTTCACTATGAAAAAGGCAATTTTACAAGGCTTTAGGAAAGTGTTCCTAAGCCACTAAACACCAATAATACAAAATAAGAGAACTCTAAAAGAAACAAAGCTTAAACAAGTTACAAGCTACAAGAACTCTTGTGTTGGTGTTGTTTTACAAAGACTTAAACATGGCCTTTATTTATAGACATCCTGAGGCGGTTAGTTTTCATGTAAATTCAATATGGGATTCATAACTTAGTCAATGTCTTATGGTGGTGGAGAAAGCTTTGGTTTCCCAATGTGCGATAAATAGATGAAAGGCATCCTTAACAAATCTCCACTTTGACGTACATCCCAAACTCAAATATAGCAATTTTGCTCCGCATTCTCCACAAAAATCCAAAGACCACAAATCATGAATAACAAATGCCAATTAAGTCTAGACTCTGCTTGAACTTGAAGATGGGAAGAGGTTTCGTAAGCATGTCAGCAAGATTATCTTTGGTGTTAATCTTCTGAACAAAGACTTTCTTCTTAGTAATGATATCTTGAATTAAGTGAAACTTCACATCAATATTCTTTGTCCTCTCATGATATATCTGATCTCTAGTAAAATGTAAAACATTTTGACTGTCACAATAAATTATAGTTACACCTTTATGTAGACTGAACTCGCTAAATAAACCTTTCAACCACAACACTTCTTTGATTGCTTTAATCAGAGCCATATATTCTGCCTCCAAAGTAGACAACACCACTACATGTTGTAAGCTATCTTTCAAACTAACTGCACAACCTCCAATACAAAATACATAGCAAGCAAGTGATCTTTTATTGTCACCAGCATAGTCAGAGTCCACAAAACCAACCAAAGTGTTGTTATTTCTTCCAAACTCCAAACAAGCATCTGAAATGCCTCGCAAGTTTCTGAGAATCCATTTTACGGCTAGCCAAAGTGCGTTTCTTGGATAAGATATATATCTGCTAACTATACTAACTGCCTATGAAATATCCAAACGAGTACAAACCATTGCATAATTATACTGTCGACTGCACTAGAATATAAGACCCATGCTATATAATCTTCCCCTTCACTTGACTGTAGTGACTGAGTAGCTGAAAGTTTTAAATGACTCTTAAAAGAAGTACTGATAGGTTTTGCATTTTTCATGCCAAACCTCTCCAAAACTTTCTCAATGTAATTTTCTTGAGTCGGGTACAACTTCCCAAGAGCTCGATCTCTCTTGATCACTATGCCAAGAATCTTTTTAGCTTCTCCCAAATCTTTCATCTCAAATTCACTCTTTAACTATCTTTTCAAGACGTCAATTTCTACCAGATTCTTAGTAGCAATGAGCATGTCCTTAACATAGAGAAGCAGATAAATGAAAGAACCATCAAGTAACTTCTGGAGTAGCACAACTATCGGACATGCTCCTCGAATAACCATAACTCAACAATAAAGAGTCAAGCCTCTTATACCACTGTCTTGGTGACTACTTTAATCCATACAATGATTTCTTCAAAAGGCAAACATGGTCTTCGTTTCCATCTATTTCAAATCCCTCAGGCTACTTCAGGTAAATTTGTTCCTCAAGATTATCATGGAAGAAGGCTGTCTTAAGGTCAAGATGCTCCAATTCTAAATCACACATAGCAATTAAAGCAAGCAAAACATAGATAAAGCTATGTTTAACAACAGGTGAAAATACATCATTAAAATCAACACCTTATACCTGACTATAGCCCTTCGCAACCAATCTTACTTTGTACCTTCCATCTTCAGCCCTGGGAGTACTCTCATTTTCTTAAAGACCCATTTATAACCAACAATTTTCTTCCTCATAGGTGGCTTTACAAGGACCCAAGTTCCATGCTTGTGGAGGAACTTAATTTCTTCATTCAATGCAATCAGCCACTTAGCTAAGTCTTCACATGAAACGCTTCATTGTAGGTAGACGGTTCACTATCTCCATATTTTTCCTCTGCAACTGACAAAGCATACACAACTAAATTTGCATACATTTGCGATGGTCGAATCTCCCTTCTTGGTCTATTCTTAGCTATAGAATACTTTTCTTCTGTATCTTCTTCATTACTGTGAACTGAATTTTGTTGAACAGATGAAGTCAAATTAGAAGGACTAGAACTGCCAATTTCAAGCTCCACCTACTCCTGTGTACCATCTTCATCTGCACAAGAAGAACTTAAAGACTTCTATTTGGAATTTAACATAGACAATTCATTAAATATAACATCTCTGCTAATTACAAATTTTGGTGATTTGGGATCTGGACACCACAATCTTTATCCTTTCACCCCAGAAGCATATCCAAGGAAAACACATTTCTTAACTCTAGGCTCCAATTTCCAGTCGTTTACATACATGTATGTTGGACACCTAAAAACTTTTAAATCAGAGTAATTGGTAGGAGTACCTGACCAAACTTCCTCATGAGTCATGAAATTAAGAGCCGCAGAAGGAGCGTAGTTGACAATATAACATGCTGTTGAAATTGCCTCTGCTAGAAATCCTTTGTCAACCCTGCATTGGATATCATACATCATGCTCTTTCTAAAAGAGTTCTGTTCACACATTTTGCAACACTGTTTTGTTTGGGCGTCATCTTCAATGTACGATGTCGGACGATTCCTTCATTCCTATAAAATTCATCAAATCCTTTTTCACAAAATTCTATGCAATTATCCATCCTCAGCAGCTTTATCTATTTACCTGTCTGTTTCTCAATCAAAATATTTCACCGTCTGAAGGTTAGATAAACATCACTCTTATTCTTCGGAAAATAAACCAAAACTTTTCTTGAACAATCATCAATAAAAGTCAACAAGTATCTAGCACCACCTTTAGAAGGAACACAGGATGGACCCCAAAGATCTGAATGAATATAATCCAAAGTACTTTTGTCCGGTGAGTTGAATTTGACCCTTTTTTACTTTCCAAAAATACAGTGCACACAGAAGTCTAATACACCAGTATTTTGTCCATCAAGAAGGCCTCTCTTTCTCAACAAGTGTAGACCATTCTCACTTATATGCCCCAAATGCATATGGCATAATTTGGTAATGTCAAAATCCGACAAAGTAGATGTTAATGCTACAACAGAACCTGTGATAGTATTTTCTGCAAAATATACAAAATACCAGACATGCAACTTTTCACGACAATAAGACACCTTTACAAACTTTTATAACTCCACCTTCAGCTGCATTTTTATACCCAAGAGCCTCAAGGATTCCCAAAGAGATGAGATTCTTTTTCAAATAAAAAACATGTCAAACATCAGTGAGACTCGTCACAATATCATCATGCATTTTAATTCGAATAGTGCCCTAACCCACCATATTACAAATGACATTATTGTCCTTCAAGACAACTCTACCGTTATAAGTGTAATAAGTAGAAAACAAATCCTAATGGCAAAATCACACAAGATGATAACAAAGAAATAATAACTAAAATAACGCAAAGAAAAATTAAATAACGAGAAGGAAATAAAACAGAGAGACATAAAGCTTTACGTGGTTCGGTCAAATAATCTATGTCCACGAGTAGAGGCGGAACAAAACATCACAATGAAAAAAACAATTTTACAAGGCTCTAGGAATGTGATCCTAAGCCACTAAACACCAATAATACAACACAAGAGAACTCTAAAAGAAACAAAGCTTAAACAAGCTACAAGCTAGCAGAACTCTTGTGTTGGTGTTCTTTTTCGAATAACCAAACATATCCTTTATTTATAGGCATCCTGAGGTGGTTAGTTTTCATGTAAATTTGATGTGGGATTTGAAACTTGCTCAATATCTTATGGTGGTAGAGAATGCTTTTGTTTCCTGATATGGGATAAATGGATGCAAGGCATCCTTAACATAACATACTTACCCACATAAAGTTCGACTACAAAGACTTTTTTTCCTGAAAATCCACCATAATTTCATAGAAAAGGCTTGATGAATATCCCCCAAATTTTGAAAATCCAACCCATTATCTTATAAAGGATAGCTTGTTGACTTCCAACATCTCTAACACCTCCTTACCCCGTATTCCGAATAACCCCAAAGAATATAAGCAGATAGCCTCTCCAGCTCTTCTAACACAATCTTCAGAGGAACCAACACATGCATAATCTGTATGGAATAGACAGAAGAATCGAGTGAAAGAGCTGAAGATGCCCCACCTAACTTAGGGCATTAAATTTCTAACCCTGCATCATCTTCTTGACTTTATCAATTAAGTCTTGAAAGAAGACCCTCTTAGAATGACCCTTGAATATAGGACACCCTATATAAGTAAAAGCACTAAGTCCTTTTAGAGAAACCCGATTCGCATTCAACAAAGGAAGATCTCCACCACTACAAGAAAAAATATAGTTAACGATAGAAATTAGCGACAGATTTTTGGTGGATTTATTGTTTTCACTAATTTGTGATGGAATAGCGTTGCCATAAGAATCCATCACAAATTTTCAATGGCATTGCGAAGGAAAACCAAATTTTGAAAATAAGATTACACTTTTTAGAATTCCAACTATCCATCACAAATCTGCTGATAATTAGTGAAGAATTTGCAATGGATTCATCTAAATATAAATTAAAATAGAAAGAAATTCAAATATGTTGCAAATCCCTCACAAATTATTGAAGGGTTATAAATTGAAACTAAAGGAAATTAAATTCCGTTGCTAATTAGCGACGGATTTGTAATGGATTCATTTAACCATAAATTAAAACAAAAGGAAATTCAATTTCATTGCAAATCCCAAATAATTAGTGATAGATTTGGGTTGGCCAAGAATTTGTCACTAAATTTGCGATGGATACATCGAATAAAAAATAAAAACTAAAGGAAATTAAAATTAATCATGAATCCCTCGCTAATTTGCTGCAAATTTGCAACGCTCATGAATCCATGGATAATTAGTGAAGATTAGCAATACATTCGTCTAAATATAAATTAAAAGCAAAGGAAATTAAAATCCACCGCAAATCTCTTGCTAATTAGAAACGAATTTGTTATAGAAATTTAAAATTTAAAATTTAATTTATTTTTTTGCGAGCCTTCGCTAATCCGTCGCTAATTTGCAGCATATTTGTAATAGAAAGTTGGGTATTTGCTGATCTGTCACAATTTGTGAAAATTTTCGTGCATCTATCGTGGAGTTCTTCAACCTTCAGATCTGCATGGCCATGTTAGTCTCCTTCCTCAAACTTACCTTACCTTTCTTACACCCATGCAATTCCACTCAATTTTCTTCAAACAACCTTGCTATACTCGCCATTTTCTATCTTCAAACTTATGATTTCTCCATCAAAATCACAAAATTGAAGTGTTTCTTGAAGGATAGTTCCAAAATTTCCAATTTTGATGGGGTCTTTTGAGTATCACATCTTCGACAAATCTGACCCAAAAAAAAAAAAATGCAATTTTCAGTGCATTTCAGGAGTTATTAAAGCTACAAATTATTATTTTGATTATGGAGACATTATGGGGAAATGGTATATTGTTTATTTGGAGTTTGAAAAATGATGTTGATGGATTATTATGATTAATTGTGGACATATTCTTCGCTGTAAAATTCTGCATTCTTTTGTCATGAACTTGCAATATATTGCTGTAATTTTCATGTTGTGTGAGTTGTGATTGAGCATAGGAATTGGTTTGTTTGGCTGGAGAAGTTGTGATATCATTTATTTGGAGGTATTAATGATCATTGTGGCTGGTTAACTTAACTTTGTATGGTGAAAATGTTGTGAAATAATTTGCTTCAAAATTCTTTATTAAATTATCTTGTGTGGTGTTGATGACAATGTTGGGAGAATGTTGGTGAATTGTGGGTATTCTTGGTGTGATAACTAGCAGTATTGTGGGATAATGGTGTTAATACTTCACATTGTTCATTCATCTATTGATATATTCACCATCATTTGATATGCTATTCATCTCTTCCCTTGCCTTTTTCCTTCTTAGAGCTTATTTTCCCACTTTCATTCTTTAACTAATTTCTTTTAACATTTTCATGGCAGCAAAATGAAAACATGCTTTGAGTGGGGTAGTCGCTCTAGACCGTCTGACCAAGCTAGGTAACATGACCCCATTGACTTACATTTCACTAATCTCGAACATAAAGCCAAGTTCGAAAGAGTTAGTGGTAGGACTTTTTGGCCTAATCGTTATATTGATCATACTGTCTTATAGCACATAGGAATTAATGTAAATGTTAGTGGCATAATTTATGAATCAGGTTAGGAATTGTTCTTGGACATCATTGAGTTAGGTTATGGTAATCTTGTGCTAGAATTCCTTAGTGCCTACTACACCAGGTAAGAGTTTGTAGGCCTTGATAATATTAAGGCTGTTAGCTTTTGCCTATGTGGTCAACAGTTTAACATGTCCTGAAATCAGTTTGGGATGGATTTAGGATTCTATACTGTGGAAGAAAGTCCACCACAAAGAGATAGTTTCGCAAATGAGTTAGAATGGGAGGCATTTTGGTAGTCACGTACCACTGGCCCAATTTGGAGGTCACAAATTTTAAAATGTAGCCAATTTACTTCCCCTACTGTTAGGTACCTCCATTGACTTATAAATCACAACATTGGCGGTAGAAAGGAGAGTGATAGAGTGGTCACTTGGAGAGATTTATTTTATCTTTGATCTATCATGACTCGTATTCCAATAAATGTTACTATCTCATTTGCTTCCTATCTTAACTCCATAATTATTTCTAAAGGAAGCACTCTTTGTGGTTTACTATACATTATTATATTAGCTAAAAATCTTTGACTCATTCGTGATGAGATGGGTTTGGAGGTGACTATGACAGTGATTCCTTTAAATTTTGAAAACCTCCAAAAAATAGGCATTGTGAGAAGAGTTGTGTTTAATTAATATTTCTTGGAAGGAGTTGAAGTTTGAGTTGAGGAGGAAGTTCATAGGAAGAAGTTTTGGTGTTCTTTATGCTCCAAGATTATGGTTGGAGAAAATAGAGTGCTTGCTAGAATTTTGGATTTTGATTTAGGTCTTGATTTCTTTAAGGCAAATTATGATCATAGGGCTTATGTATGATGTTTTTTGAATCTAGGGTGCATTGGGAACTTATTTGATGGTTTACAAAGAGTTTGGTGATTGGAAAATTTGGTGTTCTGTTGAAAGTGATTAAGCTAGCAAAAAACCTCTATACATAACCGAAATTTGAACCCTCAAAAAACATAGTTCTTGTTGGAGTTTTGAATTGAATTTCTCATAGAAAACCTTTTGAAATGTGAGGAAAATTTTGGTTCAAGAATCACTGAAAAACCCCTTATAGATTGTAACATATGAATTTTTCAAATTACTATTCCAGTACGGTTACTGTTTCGGTGAAGCTCCATTTCAAAAATTGATTGACCTATTTTTCAAAAGATTTTTCAAAAAAGGATCATATGGTAATTTACCTAACATCTAGGGCTGTCAAACTGAAATTTTCACTAAGAAATAAAATGATTTTCTTAGTAAATTAAGTTGATCTTTGAAATCCCTGATTTGCTTTGAAAATAGAGTTTTAATCTACAAGCAAAGAATATGAATTTTGCCTTGAATATTGTCATCGCTAAATTTCAAATAAATATACCGAAATTTTATGGAATATCTTGACTCGTTAGAAAAATATTATATTCCTTTATATACTCCCAATCATTATTTGATTATTTTTAGGAAATAAAACCCTAATGACTTATGTATGTAAAGCTCAAAGGTATTTTAATCTATGCAAAACACTTTT